>CAKNXH010001352.1:105151-123406 GCA_932178445.1 Andricus quercusramuli
GTTCGTTTCTCGAAGTCTTGGAGAACAATGTCAGGCCTCGAGTGCGCAACGGAGACTGCTGCCCGAAAATCGTAGTTCCAGAAAATCTGGCACTTCTCGTTTCGGACAATTGACTCTATATCCCTTGGAGCGTTCGGCAGGGCAGGGTCGCGAGCAACATTATGTCTATAGATATACGTTGTTCCTGCGTGGGTCGAACACCCCGATAGTATGTGTTCTAGGTACTCGACGTGTGCATGACACGCTCTGCACCTATCACTGGGAACTTCTTGACATAAAATGCGGGCGCGATATGCTAAGGTGGAGATTACACCGTCCTGGCATGCGAAAATAAAGCCCTCTGTACCTGAATTGAGCCCTGATGATTTGAGGAAAGCAAAAGTTTGCTCCTTCGACAAGGACTGTTTTTCTACATTTCTGTGAAAGTTTCCGTGCATATGCTTGTCAAGTAGCTCTTGGTGAAATTTTCTAACCTCTGCTTTCTTTACTTCGGCTTTTAGACGTGAAGCATCTAGATGGAGTAATGAACTTTCCTCACTTCTGATGTTGAAATTCAGGCCAAGGGCCTCGGCAGCTTGCTCCGCGGCTTTGTAAAGGAACGCTCCTTCGCCAATCATCTCGTGGTTTCTGACCATCTTTAGGAGAGGATCTCTGCCATTCGCAACGATGTAAGCTGTACTTAAAACAATTCGGTTATGAAGACATCGGAGATTCAGAAGTCCGCGTCCGCCTTGACGGTGTGAAATTTATAATCGCGGACCTGACGAATTGATACGCAAGCTTTTATGCATATGCATGATCTTACGCGTGGTGACATCACGGGCCTTAAGCTCGTTCTTCGTCTATTGAACCACCCCAAACGAGTAGAGTAGAACCGGGACGGCAAGCATGTTAGTCGCAGATACCTTGTTCAACGCCGACAGATTGGAAAACCAAATCTGTCTAAGAAGATGCTTGTATCTGCTTCGGAGAGACTCCTTCACTGATGTTACGTCCTGAATGCAGCTTTGAGGCACGCCCAGGTATGTATAGGTCTCTCCAGTGTTAAGATGTCTAATAACACTTATATCCACAAGCTCAGGGTCCCTGGGAACGACAGTAATCTTTCCTTTCTTCAAATGAATTCTGGCACACTTGTCCAAACCAAAGTCCATCCCAATCTCTCCTGTGTAGTTCTTGACGATATTTATAGCAGTTTGAAGTTTGCTTTTACCAGCGGCATAGATCTTCAGGTCATCCATATAAAATACATGAGTGACCTTATGCTCACGCTGATTAGTGTCGCCACAGAGGTATCCAGGATAATTTCGTAGTGCGAGAGATAGAGGCAGAAGTGTGATGCAAAAAAGCAAAGGCCTCATACTATCCCCTTGAAAGACGCCCCTCTGGAAGGTGACCTTGTTCATCGTCAGATGATGATTCCTAGATGAGATGGTAAATCTAGTTTTCCAAAGAGGCATCAGTCTCTCTATGCATCTCACTATGTGTGGATGTACCTTCAAGCTTTCCAACAGACAGATGATAAGTCTATGAGAGGTTGAATCGGAAGCTTTCCGGTAGTCAATCCAGGCCATTGACAGGAGGCACTGATGGGCGGCAGCGTCTTTACAGAGACACCTGTCAATTAGCAGGTTCTCTCGACAGAATGCTACACCTTTTTTCGAACCTCGCTGTTCGTACATCTCTCGCCATACAGGCTCAATTCGTCGAACAATCCTGTTGTTTAGGACAGCTGTAAATATCTTATACAGTGTGTTTAAACAAGTTATTGGCCTGTAATTCTCTGGTCTGGACAAGTTGCCTTTTTTCGGTAGGAGTATAGTGCGTCCTAACACCAGCCACTGCGGAATGGGCGTCTCCGACTTTAAATATGAGGTGAATATGCGGGCCAAATGCTGGTGTATAGAAGTCAACGTCTTCCACCGAAAGTTCTTAATACAATCTGGTCCAGCACCGGAAAAGTTCTCCGTGCCTCTAAGTGCTTTTTTCACCTCTTCGGCAGTGACTGATGGGCACAACTCCTCAGATTTTATGAGGCTGTCGCAAAACTCCTTGAAGCGGATGATATTGTCAGTATCTTCTTTCAACTCTAGTATTTTCGGGATCTAGTACACCTCTCTCCAAAAAGTCTCTACCTCCTTGGGCTTGGGTGGATTTTTTACAAAAACAGGGGGATCACTGAAGAGGCGTGATGGGTCAGCAAGAAACTGTTGATTCTCCCTGTTCCATGTCTCCCTCTTCTGTATCCTCCTCCTTGCGTCAGATAACAGCCGCCTTTGTCAACAATATGCTGCTTGATTGTTAGCAACTTTGACTTGTTCAGTGTGTGATTCAAGATCCTTAGTTCTTGGGCGAAGTTTCCGTGAACGTTCTACCAGATGTTATGTAGTCAATCACACATTAAACACGGGACGCACTCTGTCTTACCCATCCAATCTTCTTGTTAAGTTGATGCAAGCGTCTTTTGGCCTTTTGATACATCGTCGATTTTAGCCTTCGATTTGAATCAGCCCAAGCTCTCGCAGCACCATAAACTGAGCAATTGATGGTCCAGAGGTCGGACTCTTGCGAGATATCTCCACGAGGAGAGGCATCGATTTCAGCCAGATCTTGGGGTTCAGGAGAAGAGTTCGAAAGGCGGTAACTTACGTCAGGAACGACGAGAACGTTACCGGTAAGTTACCGGTAAGTTCTCGAGCGATTTTTTTTCAAAAATTTACGAGAATTTAAATTTGTCACCAAAATAAATTAAATTCGGACACACCTGTGTTGATTTTTAGTAACTTAGGGAATATTTTTCAAATTATCAACGATTGGTAGCATTGAGTGGTAAGAAAAAAGGAATGAATGAAAATATCAGTGATATCAGAGAAACGACCGTTTTAAAAGTATTTCATCATATTTCATGTTTGAACACGTAGCATTCGATAGCATACTGTGCAGGCAATACAAAAAGTGAAATATGCCAAAGGAAAAAAGTGTTTTGTGGAATTTCTTCCAAAAAGGCGTTCATAAGGATGATAAAATTAGTTACAAGTGCAACTATTGCAGTGAACTTTGCGTGAGAATGCTACACGCCAAAGAAGGCATTTAGAAGAATAATGTTTAAAGTGCCCTCAAACAGTCAAAACAATGTTGAAAAAGAAACAAATAAATGATGTCGTTCTCATGTAACGATGTATACTTATAAGTGAAAGCAATGATATTTAATGTTATAATTTATGTTTCATAATATAATAGTAGGAACATTTAGGAATTACGATCAGACTGACTAAACTTAATCTCAGTAATAATTCTCTAAGACTAATAATAATACCGATTTTTCGCAACTTGTTATACACTAAAGTTTATAATGTTTATAAATGTTTAAAAGAATTTACGGTATCAATTAATAAAATTCTATTTTGAAAAATTTGGTTCTAATATTTATTGCTATTTAGTTTTAATTTTTTTGAATATAAACGTTATTTCAATTAAAAAACAAAAAATAAGAGTCAAAATGAACGTTCTCATAAATTCTCGATAAATTCTCCTATTCTCGGTAATATACGGTAACGTTCTCCGTTACCTTCTCCAAATTTCAATTACCGAGAATTTTCGAACTCTATTCAGGAGGAACTTGCATGTTAATGTTCCTTCTTGTCCTGAAATCGCGGTCATCTCTCAAAAGTTGCCTGCTTTCCACGGTTGGTCTTAATGTTGCTTCCTCATCTTCGTCTGCAGCTTGATCAAGCAGCGGTTGGGGAAGCGCTCCGCGTACTTATCCATTTTTCCGGAGGTAGTCGGCTTGAGTTCGCAAAGACTGATGCGAAACGTGCTGAACGTGGTGTTTCTGGCACCACTGAGTGTGCATAGGTGTGATAAAGCCTCGGTGAAGAGGAATAATAGTGGTATCGTAGCAGTCTAGCAAGTCATCCTTGAGTTGATCCGTCCACTCAGTGTGGACGTTTCGCTGGTTCGTCGTCGTGTTTCCGTCTTAATTATTTTCAGCACCCCGAACTCTAGGATGACCAGCATTGTTTACCGACCCATTGTCGAGTGCTTCGTGCGTTCGATCGTTTTGAACCGCATCTACTACTTTTTGCTGTTTTGGCGGTGTCTTTGTTGTTCCCGCGAGCAGCTAGCGAAAGGGTTCGTCCATTCTTGTAGAGCTCCGCGTGCAAGGATAAGGCTGCATACTCCGAGAGGTCGCCCGGTATCCCAGGTCACCGTTTGAGGCACCTCATCCAGGTGCCATTCAGCTTTCGGCACGGTTGTTAAGCCTCTGCTCAGGGGTTATTTCTTCAGAACCATCCCTGGACAATTGTCGGCGACTGCTTATTAATTATTGTAACCATATTCAGCAGAGACCCTTGGTACAGGGATTTTCTATCCGCAACCGGAGGACGCGTTCGATGGCTTTGCCCAATCATTTTTAGATGGTTTCCTAATGCTAATCCACCTTACAGTGGAATTTTCGGTTTTTATGGCTGGTTTTTTGCAATTTCAAAGTATGGGGAAGTGGGAGTGGGTAGTGAATGGCCAGTGATGTAGCAATTCTGGCCCCGGGTTAGGAGTCAACGCATCAAATTACTTATATATTGGGTCTCGCGATCATTTTTAGACGGTTTCCTAATGCTGATCCATCTCACGGTGGAATTTGCAGTTTTTAAGGGAGGTTTTTTGAAAGGACCCCGCACACATCTATGGAAAATATGGTCCCGGTCAAATTGGCTGAAACTTTGGTATGATGTAGTTTATAATATCCTGATCAAATAAAGTGCTTAGACACTGGATCCAAAAAACGTCAGGTTTCGAGATAGGAAGGACCAAATGTCACTTTTCATGGACGCAAGAGGAGTTCCACGAACCCTCGAGGAGATGGCATGAAATAACATGTCATACGACATGGCATGAATTGACACATAACATGGCATGACATGACACATCACATGACATGAAATATGACACATGACGTATCATGACATGACATGGCACATGAGATGACATGACATGACATGACGCATGACATTCCGCATGGTGTGACACACGACTTGACACGACTTGACATGACCTGACACGAAATGACACATGACGTTACATAAAATGGCATGACATGAAACATGACGTGACACATGACATGACACATGAGATGACATGGCATGACATGACACATGTGCTGTGTGTCATTCCAAGCCATTTCATGTATCGTCATATGTCATTTCGCGTCATGTCATATGTCATGTCACACATGACAGGATATATAACATGATATAGCACATAACAGGACATTACATAACACAAGACACATGCCATGACATGACAAATGTGTTATGCCTTATGCCATACCATTTCACGTAACGTCATGTGGCATTCCGTATCACGTCATGTGTCACGTTACACATGACATGATATGTAACATGACATGGCACATAACACAATATGACATGACATATGACACATGACATAATATGTCATATGACACATGACATAATATGTCATATGACATATGATATGATATGACATGACATTTCATGTCATGCCGTGTTATATGCCATGTCATATCATGTATCATGGCATATGTCGTGTCATGTGTCGTGTAATGTGTCTGGACATTTCATGTGTCATGTCGTGTGTTACTTCGTGTGTCATGTCGTACTTTATGTCGTGTTTCATGTCATGTTTCATGTCGTGTTTCATGTCGTTTTTCATGTCGTGTTTCATGTCATGTTTCATGTCGTGCGTCATGTCGTGTTTCATGTAGTGTGTCATCTTATGTGTCATGTCGTGTCTTGTGTCACGTCATGTCATGTGTCATTTCGTGTGTCACGTCGTGTTTCATGTCGTGTTTCATGTGATGTTTCATGTCGTGTTTCATGTCATGTGATATGTCGCGTTTCATGCCATGTGTCATGTGTTTCATGTCGTGTTTCACGTCGTGTGTCATCTTATGTGTCATGTCGTGTGTCATGTTGTTTCATGTCATGTGTCATGTCATGCTATGTCATGTGACATATCATTTCATGCTATGTCCTAAAGGGTCTGTGGATCTCCTCTTGCGTCCATGAAAAGTGAGATTTGGTCCCTCCTACCTCGAAACCTGGCGTTTTTTGAACCCAGAGTCCAAGCACTTTATTTGATCAGGATATGTGTTTATGTGTCTTGTCGTGTGTCGTGTCATGTCTCGTGTCGTGTTTCAAGTCGTGTGTCATGTCGTGTGTCATGTCTTCTTTTATGTCAAGTTTCATGTCATCTTTCATGTCGTGCGTCATGTCGTGCGTAATGTCGTGTTTCATGTCGTGTGTCATCTCATGCGTCATCGTATGTGTCACGTCGTGTGTTATGTCATTTCATGCCATATGTCATCTGTCATGTCATGTTTCGTGACATGTATCATTTCATGTCACATGTCATGTGTCATGTCATGTCTCATGTCATGTCATATATCATGTCATGTGTCATGTCATGCTATGTCATGTGACATATCATTTCATGCTATGTCCTAAAAGGTCCGTGGAATTCCTCTTGCGTCCATGAAAAGTGACATTTGGTCCCTCCTATCTCGAAACCTGGAGTTTTTGGACCCACAGTCAAAGCACTTTATTTGATCAGGATATTATAAACTACATTATACCACAGTTTCAGCCAATTTGACCGGGACCACATTTTCCATAGATGTGTGCGGTGCCCTTCAATAGAAATTGGTGTGGCATTGAGCATTTCTGGCACCCGATTCGGTTCCAGCACTTCAAAATATATAAGAATTCATAGGTCTAGTATTTGTTGCAGTCCATTTCTTTTTCTTGGTGTGGCTATCAGTGTGCCTATCAGCGTATCCTGTCAATGTCTTGTCATCTGTCTGTTGGAAAGCTTGAAGGTTCACCCACATATAGTGAGCTGCATAGAGAGATTGATGCCCTTTTGGAAAACTAGATTTACTATCTCATCTGAAAATTTTCGGGTTACAAAGAACAACGTCACCATGCAGAGGGGCGTCTTTCAGGGCGATACCATGAGCTCTCTGCTTTTTTGCATCACACTTCTTTCTCTATCTCTTGCACTACGGAATTCTCCTGGATACCTCTGCGGCGACATTAATCATCGCGAGCATAAGGTCACTAATGTATTTTATATGGATGAACTGAAGATCTATGATTCTGGCAAAAGCAAACTTGCCCCTGAAATTGTGGATGTAAGTGTATTAGACATCTTGATAGTGGAGAGACCTATACATTTCTGGGCGTGCCTCAAAGCCGCATTCAGGATGTAAAATAAGTGAAGGAGTCTCTCCGAAGCAGATACTAATATTTTCTTCGACAGATTTGGTTTTCATATCTGTCGCCGTTGAATAGGGTGTCTACGACAAACATACTTACCGTCCCGGTTCTACTTTACTCGTTTGGGGTGTTACAATGGACGAAGAACGAGCTTACGGTCCTTGATATAGCGACACGTCTGATCATGCACATGCATACGAGTTTGCATATGTACAGCTTACATTGTTGCAAATGGCAGAGATCCTCTCCTAAAAAAGGTCAGGAAACACGAGATGATTGGCAAAGGAGCGTTCCTTTAAAAAGCCGCGGTGCAGGCGGCCGAGACCCTTGTCCTGAATTTTAACATCAGAAGTGAGGAAAGTGCATTATTCCATCTAGATTCTACACTGCTAAAAGCCGAAGTAGAGAAAGCAGAGATAGAAAATTTCCGCCATCTGGTACTCGGCAAGAAAATGCACGCAAACTTTCACAGAAATGTAGAAAAGCAGTCCTTATCGAAGAAGCAAACTTTTGCTTTCCTCATATCATCAGGGCTTAATTCAGGTACAGAGGGTTTCACTTCTGCATTCCAGGACGGTGTCATTTCCACCTTTAGTATAATGTGACCGCATTTTATGTCAAGAAGTTCCCAGCGATAAGTGCAGAGCATGTCATACACACGCTGAGTATCTAGAACACAAACTATCCGGGCGTCCCACTCACGCGGGAACGACGTATCTCTACAGACGTATGTGGCCTTAAGAGAGTTTGATTATCATCTTTGTCGCTCCTGCGGTGTTGGCCGCGACCCTGCCCTGCCGAACGCTCCGAGGAGATATAGTCAATTGTCCAAAACGAGAAGTGCCAAATTTTCTGGAACTATGATTTTCGGATAGCAGTCTTCGTTGTACACTCGAGGCCTGGCATCGTTCTCCAAGACTTCGAGAAACGAACTATATTTGTGATCGAATTCTCGGCTCCGTCCGAATACAACATCACTGCTAAGGAGAAGGAAAAAGAAGAGAGGTATCAAGCCCTTAAAAGGGAGCTGCAACGACTGTACCCAAAATATTCGGTTAGAGTAATTCCAATGGTCATTTCTGTCGAGTTTTTCTTCTTCTGGGTTGGATTTTCTTTCCTCCAGTCGTGCCAGTTTCTCTTTACTAGTGATGCCGTCGAGCGATATTTCCCGATCTCGACGCGATTCCGAATCGATCCTAGTCTCCAGTATCGGGTGTAGATCGAGTCGGTTTTGGCTCGGCTCGACTTTGGCTCGGGAAGTCGATATATGGACTAGGGATCGGGTCGGGTTTTCTATACACCTTCGACAGACGTGCACTTCTCAGTTGAACTGAGCGGAGAGTGAAATTTGACAATGGCTTGACGTCACTCGGTCCCCCTTGATTCCTCCACTGCCTTGTTAAAACGGTTATGGCTGTAGTGAAAATGCTGAAATTTATTTTCCCCATATTGAAAGAGTTGTACTTTGGCTTAGTAGTAAATAATTTGAAACATCCAAATGGAACTATAGAACCTATTTCAACCATCATTTAATTTTAAATTATTTTTCAATAAAAAATCTTTTTTTTAAATATTTGGTAATATTGGACTGTTTATTGAAAAGGAGCAAATAAAAAGTAGATTTTGAAAAGTGAACAATTTCCAGCTGAATTGTTTTTAATAGAATGCATTCGATTGAATCGTAAACTGAACATTTCAGAGTGCTGCATCCTACACTTAAATTTTCAACTCTACAATTGTAACTTTTTCTTTTTTAAATTGTTAGTTCGTGAAAAAGAGTTTTGTACTTTAGCGTATAAATAATAAAAGGAGAATTATTATTTAAAAAAGGTTTTAAATATTAATTATTTGATGTCTAATGAAACAAATCTCTGGTTACAAATTTTTTCAATTGCCCAATTTGTAATGTTTTTCACTTAAGATTTCTTCAAATGATATGACTAAAAAATTAATTTATTCATCCTTCAATTTGGAGGATCACAAATGATGACGTGGATACATATTTCTTGAGCAGAAGTCTTTGAAATGTTCTATTTATACAAGGTTTTTCAACAATATAGTAACATTTTCCACAAATTATATGAATTTTTAACAATTCAGTTAAACTTTCATTCGAACAGTTTAATTTTCAAACCAAATACATATGTACGATAAATTCTTAATGAAAACGTAAATAGTCAAATTTTCAATAAAAGCTGGAATGCTTAAATTCTTACTGCAGAAAATTATTTTTTAACCTAAAAAAAAGTTTTCAACAAAATAGTTACATCCTCAGCCAATAAAATTAAATTTTAACCATGTAGTTCAAATTTCAATCAAGTAGTTGAATTGTCAACCAAGACGTTGAATTTTCTACAAAAAAGACTAATTTCTCGCAAAGTACATGAATTTTTGATCAAGAAGGTAAATTTTCAAATCAGGGTGTCTACTATTTTTCGACCACCGAATTTCCGGTTTTTTCCCGGTTTTTTCTCGGTTATAATTATCGAATTTCCCTTAATAGAATCATAAATAAAACGCATTTAACATAAGGTTTCCCTATATGTAATATTATGTATTGCGATATTTTATTATATTTAAACAAAATAATATTTTGGTAATTTATTGTGCCTAAAACTTACGAATTTTGAGGGAAAAAGAAAGATGCTGCACTATTTTTCCAAATTATAAACTCCTTTATTAATATAAATAATATAATACACAAGTAGGTACTAAGTACGTACAACAAAAGCAGTGTTTTTGGTATGTTTTAGATTAATGTAAAAACTAATTCAGGTACTAAGGAGCACTTAACAAAAATTTTAAATAAGGTGTACAATTGCACAATGATAAATTAAGAGGTATGTAGATTGTAGAAGGTAAAACCTATGAATATAAAAACTCGAAAAGAAAAAAACTAAAAACAGTCATTTTCGTAGGTTCTTTTGTCTTTCATCAATAGAGTCAATTTGTTCACCTGTTTCTGCCAGCAACTTAGCTTTCTTGCTTTTCAGATCTTCTTCTTCTCTTTTCATTTTTCTCTTATTTTCTTCAGTTCTTTCTTCTTCAGTCTTTTTCTTTTTGCACTTTTCCAAAGCATCCTTCCTTTTTCCATGGGCATTCCTCATTGAAATAATTAACTCCTTAGAGATGGTCAAGGATTCAAGACCTCCGGATTTCGTTACGGCATCGCATATGTTTCGATGTGACACTAACGTTTCTTCCTTAAGATTCTCCACAAGCATTTCATCGTTCACAGAAAACCCTCTTTCTAAGTCAGCATTTCCATGAGATAGTGTGAAGAAAAGCTTTAATACTTTCCTAAGGTTTCCCGTATCTATTTGTGACCGCCTTGATAGAGTTTCCATCCAAAAGTCGTATAATCTTGCATCCTTTCGAGAGAACAGTTTCATTTGTTCGATTACGAAGGGATCTGCCAACAACGTTTTGTATTCCCGATCTGCATTCTGAAGAATACTAGCAGAAAGAAGATTCGCCTTCAAGAGAATATCTAAGGCTACGCGTAACTGATTTTCTGCTGATTTTACAGAGAAAGATATTTTTGCCGGATTTAGACAAGTCAGAGCTTCTGTCAAGGGATACTTCAAAGGAGATTTCTCTAGTAACTTTGACACAAGATACTGAAGGCAGTTCCTGCACTCTTGCTTGAATTGAAGTATTTCTTTAAGACTCGCACCTTTACATTTTCCCATGGCGTAACGAGTGGCATAACCAAGATCAATGTCTTTTGCGTGCTTCAAATTAACATATAACTTTTTCGACTTTTTCATCACATCAATGCGGTGCAACGGCGTTTTAGCTATTACGTCTTCGTTGACAAAACGTTTCATGCAATTATTTACTAACAGCGTCAAACTATCGTATAAAAATGGTGCTAGCGGAGCATCTGACTGATATTCAGTTAGAAATGGTTCTAAATCTTCAGCCAGTGATTGAAAAAATGCAAGCTTTGCTGGCAAAAGTTTATCTTTTAACGCTTCAGCAACGATGTTAAAGCTGTTACAGGTCGGAGCTTTATTCGTGACTTGAACGTGTTCCACGTATTTTTCCAAATTTGGTAGAACTTTTTGCATTCTTTGTGAAACTTTTGAGTTCTCAATCCAACGAACCTGGCAAAACTATAGTGGAAATTCCTTGGATCCCGTAATATTAGTAAAATCCCCACGACGCGCAGGTGTTTCTTTAAGTAAGTTGTAACCTGCTCTTAAAAATTGATCTACACGCCAATTAGCTTTTGTAATGCCTGTCTTGAAAGATCCATGAACTACGTGAAGGCCACACGAGCCTAATTCCAGCCGTTGAGGTGACTCAAGGTTGGGTCGTAGCTCCGAGTTGAACAGACGTATAAGTTTCCAATTGACATTAGGACCGTCCATCGACACCTACAAAATTCTCTGGGTATCGATTTCATATAGTGCCTTTTTAAGGCCATCAAGGAGATCAGTAGCTGTCGTATGGTGAAGGAAAACAGATGTCAAGTACCGAGCACAGACTTGATTTTTATCATTATCCCAGAAACGAACATTCACATCCATTTGACTTTTCTGTGCTATTTTATTCAAAGACTCATCTAAGCCAATAACAATATGTTCTAGACTCTTAACTTTTTTCATGAGATTTTTTTGAAAAAATGGAGCAATACCATAAACGATGCTGTACGCAATCTTGTCCTTATGTAATCTCATATTTTTTGCAACTTGACTGTCCGGAAACATTCTCGCAAAAAGAGAAACATTGCTTTCAGTAGTACGCAAAGAATTGTGATTAATTACTGCTTCTATACACCATAAGATTTCGGTTTCGGTTACGATATCTTTAGTTGCGTATAAGCCAAGAAAATTTTGCGACAAACGAGTATGAGGCAATAAATTATCTCGTAAACAATTTCCCGTCGATGAAGTGGACACAGATGACGATTGTGCTGGAATTATTGATTCAGTAGTAGATGCAGAGGATAGTTCTTTGGTCGAACTATGTGACGAGTTTATTGAAAATAAGCTTGGAATAGACACTGACTTCTCAGCATGATTCATTAATTCCGAATGTCTTTTACTTTTCGCATGACTTTTAAGCGCAGTACGGCCCATAGACTCAAAAGAAAATGACCTATTACATATCGTACATCGAGCATAAAAGGTTTGTTGTTTATCCTGTTCCACCCATGGAAATTCAGCTTTCCAAGCTAGTCGGAAGGTTGTCTGGCCCTTCATTGTGGAGAACTGGTGAATGAATCTGAAAATTAACATGAAAGGATAATTGGCTTCCGGTTTCGGTACCGATCGTGAGAGAACTCTTTTGTGTCAAGTGTTGCGTTTTTTGGCTTTGGTGAAGGGAATCAGCGTGTGTGGGTGCAGAAAGGGCAGTGAGTGCGGAGAGCAGGTGTAAAGGAAGAAGGGTGAGTGAAGGCAAGTGTGTAAAGGGTGGAAATAAGTTGTGAGAAAGGAAAGTTGAAACGTGCAAATTTTGTTTTGAGGTTAGGTGTAGAGGGTGGTTGTCGGGCAAGGGGGGCAAGAGGTAGGCAGGTGAAGAGAGAGTAGCGTCGTGGAACAGTGGGTAAGGTTGGATACTGGGATGCCGACGGTAAGAAGTCCGCAAACGGGCGCCAGAGGGCAGGGAGAGGAAGAAGCAAGAGCGGACGAGGTTTTGAGCGCGGTTAGTGGGGAGAAGGGAGACTTTGACAGTAGCGATGACGAGACGTTCGAGACACCGACCAGGGTCGGATCAGCTGAGAGAAGGGGTTCAGGCGCGAGCCAGAAACGCGGGAGACCATCAAACCTACAGCGCCTCAACAGGCTAGGTAGCGCGGGCTCGAATAGGAGTCTGGATGAATGGCACAAAAAGGGGAACGTGATTAGCAGTGAAGGGGAAGATAAAAGGAAGAGAGAGGAAGGGGAAGATGATCCTGAAAGGGACGAGGATAACAAGAAAGTGAAGATTAAACGAAAAACACCAGACAGAGATAGGGGGGATGGAGGGATGTTTGAGATGCTAGCAGCCCTCATAAAAGGGTTTAGAGAGGAAACAAGGAAGAGTCTGGAAGATATGAATAGGCAGGGGAAAGAAGTTAGGGGGGAAGTGAGAAAAGTAAGAGAAAAGTGGGAAGAGTGGGATAAACTCTGGAAACAGGAGAAAGACAAGGTATGGGGTAAACTAGAGGCCATAGAGAATAGACAGAGAGAGATTGACGAACAGACAAATAGGGAGATAAAACAACTGGAAGAACGGGTAAGCAAATTAGAAGTTAGGAATGAGCATATGGGGAAGGGAACAGAAAGTGCGGGAGAAGTAGAAGGGAGTGATAACGTGCAAAATGAGACTGAAAGATTGAAGAAGAGACTGAGTGAGATTGAAAGGAGGCTGGAAGGGGAAGAAAGGGCGAAGAGAAAAAATAACATAGTAATCAAGGGATTGAAAATAGAGAGTGAAACAGGGGAAATTGAAATCAAAAATCTGCTGAGAGATATTGGAATTCGGGTAAGGGTAGAAGGAGTTAAGAGATTAGGAATGACGAAGGAAGGAAAAGAAGGAATGTTTGTAGTAAAAGTAGGGAGTGAGGAGGAGAAAAAGAAAATTATGGAGAACAAAAAATTATTGAAAGGAAGAAGGGAGAGAATTGAAGAGGATTTGACTTGGAGGGAGAGGAAAAGGAGATGGCAAATAGAACAGAGAGCATGGATAGAGAGGAAAAAGGGATGCATGGTATGGATAGGGCGAGACAGACTATGGATAAATGGGGAGGAGTGGGTCTGGGACGAGGAAGTAGAAGAAATAAGGAAAAAGGGAAAAAGAGTTGAGAAAGGTAGAAGAAAGGAAGATTCAAAAGAGGCTAGAGAGCAAACAGAGGGGTTTCCATAAAGCAAGGCGGAAGAAAAGTAAGGAGGATAGGGGAGGGAAGGTAGGAGAAAAAAGTGAAAATAGCTTTCTGGAATGTGTCAGGCTTGAAGAACAAGAATGAAGGTTTCTGGCGGGAGTTAGAAAAGTGGGACGTGATTATGATGAGTGAAACCTGGGCGGATGAGAAGGATTGGAAGGGGATGAAAAGGTTGTTACCTAAAGGGTATGTGTGGACAATGCAAGAGGCAAGGAAGGAACACGTTAAAGGTAGAGGAATGGGCGGCATGGTATCAGGGGTGAGAAAAGAATGGGGATTAAAAGGTAAAACAGAGCAGGACAGGGAAGAAAAGGAGGGAACAATGGTAAGAAGGATTATAATAGGGAAAGTCAAAATAGCGGTGGTTTGTGTATATAGAAGAAGAGGGGAAGAGGAAGGTTGGAGAGTAATAAGGAGGTGGATGGAGGAAAAGAAGGAAGAATTGGTTTTGATAGGAGGTGACTTAAATGCCTGGACTGGCGAGCAAGGGGGAGGGATTTGGGATGGAGAAAAGGAGGCATATATAAAGAGCTCCAAACATAGGGAGATAGACCGGGAGGGGAGGAAGTTACTAGACATAATAGGAGAAACCGGATGGTTTATATGTAATGGCAACATGAAAGGGGATGAGAAAGGAGAGATTACATTTATAGGTAAGGGAGAAACAATAATAGACTACATCTTGGCAGAAGAACGAATGAGTAATATGATATGCAGTATGAATGTAGGGAATGAGATAGGGTCAGAACACTTCCCAGTATTAGCTACACTGAAAGGTGGCGTCCATAAGCGTGGCAGAGGGAGAAAGGAAAGAGGGGGGGAAAGGAACACGAAAATGGGAGTCTGGGGGGAAGATAAATTAAAAGTGTTTGAACAGAAGATGGAAAAGGAGAATGTTAGATATGAAAAGGAGGAGGGTGTAGACTCGTTAATTAAAAGGTTGAAAGGGTCGATTGAGAAGGTGAAGGATGAGATAGGTACAAAAGAAGGAAGAGAAGAGGGAAAGAGAGGATGGTGGGACGAGGAATGCAGGGAGAGTAAGGAGAGAATGAAAGAGTGTGTAAGAAAATGGAGGAAAGGAGAAATAGAGAAGGCGGAGTACAACAGGAGAAAAAGAGAACATGAGAAGATGCTGGAAGGGAAAAAGCAAAGGGGAACGGAGAAATACAAGGAAGAAGTAGAAAAATCAATCAAAGAAGGTAGGGTCTGGGATGTGATAAACAGGGAAAGAGGAGGAAGGAAGCGCGTGAATGAAGAAATAGAAATGGAGGAATGGACGGATTATTTTAAGGGTCTGTTAGGGGGAGAACAAAATAGGATCAAAGGGGAAAATAGAAAGACAGTCCAGGGAGAAACGGAGGAAGCGAACGAAATAACAAGAGAAGAAGTAAATGAGGCGATAGATAGACTGAAAAGAAACAAGGCCACAGGAGAGGATGGTATGGAGAACGAAGCGATAAAGTATGGAGGAGAAGGGATTAGGGAAGTGATCTGGAGGATATGCAAAAAGGTCTGGAAAGGAGAAGGGTGGCCGGAGGAGTGGATGACAGGGCTGGTAGTACCGCTTGTTAAGAAAGGGGAGGGTAAGAAGGTAGAAGAGTACAGAGGGATCACTCTCATGCAAGGGGGCTATAAAATATACACAGAAATTCTAAGAAAAAGGTTAGAGAATCAGATAGAAGAGAAGCAAAGTATCCCACACAACCAGACGGGATTTAGAAAAGGGATGGGGACAATAGACAACATTTACGTACTCAACTACTTGGTTAACAGAAACTTAGCGAGAAAAAGAGGGAAATTAGTCGCTTTGTTTGTAGATTTCAAAGCAGCTTTTGACTCAGTGAATAGAAAAGTGCTATGGCAGGCAATGAAAGAGAGGGGAATAGAAGAAGGGCTGGTGGAGAGGATAAAGGAAATTTTTACTGAAACCAGGATTAGGGTAAAGATACGCGGGGAAAAAGGGGAGGTTTTCTGGACAGGAAGAGGTCTAAGGCAAGGGTGCCCGTTGAGTCCACTACTTTTTAATTTGCTGCTGGCAGACCTAGAGGAGAAGCTAAAGGAGAAAGGGAAAGGGGGGACGATCCTGGGTAATAGCAAACTATACTCCCTAGCATACGCGGACGACGTAGTTCTAATAGCAGACGATGAGAAGGAGATGAACCTAATGATAAGAATTTTCGAAGAGTACGTGGGAACAAAAGAACTGACGGTGAACGTAGGGAAGACCAAGGTGATGTGCTTCAGAAATAAAAAGACCAAAATAGGTTACGTTTGGAAGATGAAGGGACAAACAGTGGAAAGTGTGGAGGAGTTCTGTTACCTAGGTTTTTGGTTTGAGTCAGGAGGGGGAAACGATTTGCAGGTGAGGAAAAGAATCGAAAGTGCGAGTAAAGTAATGGGCCAAGTATGGGGTATAGGAAAGAGAAGGTTCAAGGACGATTGGAGAATGAGGGTTTGGTTGTTTGATGCCTTGGTTTGGGCGGTGTTGTGTTATGGAGTGGAGGTTTGGGGATGGAAGGAACATAGGAAAGTGGAAAGCATACATGAGAGATTTCTGAGATGGGTAATGGGGGTTAGTTGGAGTTGTCCAGGATACATGATAAGGGAAGAACTAGGAAGGGAAAAAATGGTAACTAGACAAATTAAGAGAGCCTGGAGGTTTGAAGAGAAGCTGAAAAGGGGAGAGGGGAGCAGAATAGCCCAAGTATGCTTGGACGAAGTTCGGAGCAAGGAGACGAGAGGCAATTTGGGAAATTCAAAATGGGAGGAAGAAAGGAAAAAAATGAGGAGTGTTTGTGATATACAGGAAGGGGTTCTGGATTGGCAGAACATTGAATTAGAGCTATTAGTAAGACAAGGAAAAGAGGGATGGAGAAAGATTATGGATTCGAAGTACAATAGATGTTATATGATGGTCAAAGGGGTGACGGAACCAGAATATTTGCAAAAGATGAAAAAGGAAGACAAATGGAATAGGGTGATACGGTTTAGAATGGGAGAAGGAGTGAGAGCTTGTAGATATTGGATGGATGAAGAGGACAATCTGTGCAGAGTATGTGGGTACGAAGTGGAGTCATGGGCACATGTGTTAGAGAGGTGTACGGGAGAGGAAGATGGACAGTTGAGTGTGGATGAATATGTAAGGTGGATTATGGATGGTAATGGACAGGGAGTGATGTGGATGAAAAAACTGGAAGAAATAAGAGAAAGAAAGGGATCAGGGTAGAGCCAAACGGGTAATCCTGTTTAAAGGAAAATAACGAGTAAAAATGTTTAATTTTCAAATCGGTCTAAATGAATTTGATGGTAAGAGAAAACGGAAGCCCGGGAAGATCGCTCATTGTCTGTAGTTTAAGAAGAGTAGTACTAGGATTATTGTTGTTATATAAGGCGATGCATTAGAAAGTAAGTAGCGGTTAAGGTAGACTAAGGATGAAATGTAAACATATGTACAGGGAGCGGAGGCCCTCAAACCCGTAAAAGGGAGAGTTCAAATATACAACATGAAAGGATAATTTATACATGAAAAACATAAAGAATATTAAGCACTATCAATAAAATAATTTATATGTGATGGCCCTCAATAATAAAATCGGTTGAGATTATTCATGAAAATTGGGCTTTAGGTTCGAATGAAAATGAACAAAATTCTATTAAAATTACTTCAGACACTTAATCACACGTTGGTGAAACTCTTAAGTTATTTATTCTCAAAAATGTATACAAATATAAACATATAATGCAATTTTGATGTGTTAATTGACTGCACAGACTCAGATGAAACAACAGTTCTGATTTTTTATAAACATATCTTTGGTTAATTATTTTTTAAATTATAATTTGTAAATAATTCTTAGGTATAATTTTTAATTTCTTTGGTATTAACGATTGATTATTACAAATTTAATTATAATTAAATGTAATAAATAACTGAAGACCACCAATTGTGTGCCGAAACGTTTGAAGCCATTATAATCTAATTGTAATTATTTTCACTCGACCCAAAAGTATAATTTTCAACAATAATATTAAACGATTAACACAATAAAGTAGTTCAGCAAAAATAAAAACATTTTAAAATTATGAAAGTGTTCGAATTAAAAAGGTCATTGTTCTGAGAATCGACAC
>CAKNXH010001352.1:133406-214399 GCA_932178445.1 Andricus quercusramuli
TTTCGACAACTCTTTCTACGTTTTAAACATTTATCAATCAAGGTTTGTAAGACGATTCTTCCAATTTATGACATACGTTTAACCCTATCCTAGAGTGGTTGACTCAGTCATTCAAAATTTCAACAACTAATTTTTTCCGTGTAACAACATGCTTAAAAGATTTAGAATTATGGGCTGCAGGATGTCCCATAAACTTCATATGCTACATTCTCACCTGGACCAATTTAAAGACAATATGGGTGCCTACTCAGAGGAGCAAGGAGAACGTTTTCACCAAGATGTGATGGACTTTGAACGACGTTACCAAGGGCAGTAGAACGAGAATATGATGGGACATTACATTTGGGGTTTAATACGAGAAAGCCCATACAAGCATATTTTTATTTTGTTTTTTGTTATTTTACATTTATATGCTATTGTTGATCACAATTCTTGAATTAAAAAGACTTTCATGTTCAGAAAAATCTTTGTTAATCGTAATTAAAAATAAAATTATTAAAAAAATATAACAATCAGTCATTTTTCTTGAAAATTCGAAAAATTACTCTAGTTTCTACAAAAGCCAACTTTGATCAGAAAAATGATACCACGCTGAAAACACCAGTTCCCGTTAGATCACTGAAGTTAAGCAGTGTTGGGCGCGGTTAGTACTTGGATGGGTGACCGTTCGGGGAATACTGCGTGTTGTTGACCCGTCGTGGGAGTGGTGGACCCACACTGGTAGTATTTATCCACCTAGAAACACTACCCGAATCGGGTAGTGAGGCAATGAACTTTCGAGTTCGAAATGCTAATCAATTTTTTTTTTTTTTTTTTTGTGACACTGGAGAAACAAAAATTTCACATGCAGAAGCCAGACCCAAAAATCGTGTCGACTGGTGTAATCTAAAGAATCTTTAACAAAAGTTATTATTGAATCCATCTTGAATGTAATCTTAAAAATTGTTTGGATTTTAAACTTTTTCAACATAAATTCAATAGTTTTCAAAGTTTGATCAAAATATGGAAGAACGAACGTATTAAACGAACTAAATTCTTTCACTCCTTTTTCAGCATATACAGTTAAAATATTATTTTGCTTGCTTTCAATTTGTTCAATTCTAATTATAATATGCTTCTCAATCAATTTTTGAGTGTGATGATTAAAAAAAAAGACTTTTCCTAATAATATTCAAGATGTCTTTATAAAATGACCCATGCGACAAACATAGTTCTCTGTCATCAAGAATTTAATTTCTGCAATTTTCTTTTCAATCGGATGAACTGAAAAAAAATTTAACATTCTGCCTGAATATATACTTTTCCTATACCAATTAGTAATAATATTACCATAATAAAGTTTAATTAATTCTATGTTTAAAATACTGACTTATTATTTTCTTTCTATTTCATACGTAAATTGATGTTTTTCATGCAAACTGTTAAAAGTATCAATAGCGGTTTGTAACTTTGTTAAAGAAAATTGTTATAGAGGATTCGGAAAATTTTGCATTTGGTAGATTAGATCTTGATTTGCCTTTTTATTTTCATTATTTAGATGATACTTTTGTATGCGTTCCTTGAAAAAAATTACGAACAGTTAAGATTTTGATAAGAATTTGATCGGATTCTTGGAGTTTCTAATTTCCCAGATCTTCGTCATTAAAGACGGTAAGCTCTTTTGGTGGAATAAGGATTTATTAAGATGTACTGGAAGGTGGTGCCTGCGTCAGCCGTAAGACCAATCTTTTCGTTCTTTGTATGAATAGCCTGAATATTCAGGTAATTTGAAAGATATTGTGGACGGTTACAGGAGGACTTGGTTTGTCCGAATGTTCCCCCGATTATAATGGATTGGCTATGAAATGCGGATGAAGCCGATCAAATGAATTGTGATTTTTCTTGGTATTTGGCGTCTGCTCTTTCTTCGTGCAAGGAAAACTCGGCCCCTGGAATGGACGGCATTAGCGAAGAGATAATTAACTAGCTCTTTGGTAGATTTTTAAAGAGACGTTTTGAGTTTCTAGCGGATGTACTGTTGGGATTCGGTAAGAGTAAAGCAACGCTTGTTCTAGCCATGGACATAAAGGGGGCCTTTAACTCTGCTCTGTCACGTGAAGTGAAGGGTAAGTTGAGGGGTCTGCGTGTTTCAGGCAGACTCCTGAATGTTTTATCATTCCTCTTAAGCAAGAGAAATCTCTTTCTCGAGTCTGACGGGAGGGATCCTATGGAATGTAGGGTAGTTGTGCCCCAGGTGGAAGTATCCTTCAATCTCCAGTTTAACCTAGCTTGGACGTGGAAACGGGTATACCCCCGAGGAATTCGCCGTATCCACAACTTCAGTTCAAGGAGTTAGCTCGATCTCGCCATCTGAGTGTGACGTGGGTTTTTACAGATGATGTACTCGACCCGGCGGCGATTTCCGCAGGGTGTGAATTCTGCATTTCGCCGGGGGACTTTCCTTCGGTTCTGTCAGCTGAGTTGTACGGGATCTTCTATACCCTTTAACATGGACCGTCCCGCGCTGCTCGGATTCGTTAACAGGGTTAGGCCGAGTGCGCCAATCGAGTTTGTAAATATTAAAGATCCAATATTCAATATCACAGTTGTAGCAGTGGGCGAGTTGAGCCGCTTTTGCAAGAAGTAAGGAGGTGGGGGTACTAATCTAGTGATCAAACTTTGAAGCGAAGCCGTGAAAGTCAACTTACTATGACCAAGCTTATTTCTCAATGATTTTTTGAAAACAGAAGCGGCACTGCAACTGCATTCGTGGCTAGCAGCACTCTTTTCTTTTCACTGCATTTCCTATTTTACACATTCAATCCGGATACCGTGAGTGAATTGTAAAAAATACGATCCATTTGATCAAACACCTGAGGGTACGAACACTCTAGAGATGTTAACGTCTATGAGCTGACAGCTTGGCATTTGAGTAGTGGAGAGGCGTCTACCAACTCATCCCCTCCACGTAACACTACATCTTTACGCTTCGCTCGCGAAGCTCACAGAGCCTTCAAGTCCTAATGATCGCGTCTATGGCCGCACGCGAAAAACGAGGCGTTTTGTGATACAAATTTGTCCTTTGGCATAAATGTTCTAGATACTTATTCAAATTATTTGACCTGTAGGACACTCGAGATTTTGGATTCGTTCTCAAATTAGGGGGTGTTTTCTAAAAATTAACCAAAATTTTCATAATTTGTGCTAGAAGCATGATTTATAGGTCATTTCCGCATGATTTCGATAGGCTTATAACAAATCCAGTGTCAAAAATAACTTTAAACCTAATTTTGAACACTTTTTTAACAATTTTGTTTAATTCTCGCAGATTTTGTGTAACGGTTATTTTATCGTTAGTATGACTTGAAAAACTTAGCCAGTTGACCACTAATAAGTTATTTAATACCTTTAAACAATGTTATTTAATTCTTTATTTACCAATAATCTAATTATTTATTGTCTTTGAACGAAGTAGAACATGCTTGAACACCAATAGGCAGTGTCGTTCTTCAGACCTTCATGTGTTTCTACTCAAATAAGGTATTTGATATGTAATATAATACATGTATATATGCGGCCATGATTGATATTAGGCTTTAAGTTATCATAATATACCCAGCATTTAAACAGCGCCTTGAGTTCTTTGTTTCAATGTCGCGCCTAAAGTCCACCGCCACGCCGCTTTTGAACACGGAGGGTATCGTCTCATGCGTGCGTAAAAAAGCACATGAGGTCAGCTACGTCGTTTTTTATTCCATCAAGAACGTTTTATCACTGTATCTAAATCAATGCGCTTTTTGTTTGCGCTTAGCGTACACGGGCGCTTTACAGTAAATCCCGGAGATATAATTTATCTAAAGTTGGATAAAAACGCTGTGAACAATTGAAAACTACAATCATCTGACGGCAGATAATTTTTATCATGAGGCGGATACAAATTATCCATCGTTAGATAATTGTAGTTGTAAATTATTTTCAACGTTTTTATCCAACTTCAGATAAATAATATCCTGGGATTGACTGTATCTTAGCCCACTGCTACCAACTATCGTACGTATTTCATTGGTTCATATTCCAGTGTTCCGGTAAACATTGAATAGCATCGTACCACCGGAACACTGGAATGTGAACCAATTAAACACGCACGACAGTTGGTAGCAATGGGCAAAAACGCACATATACGCGTAGATACCAACGTGCATCGCCGTACGTACAATTCTTAGGACACATTGTGAATCCAGCTTAATAGAAGTGTTGTGAGGGGTCTCCCGTGAAAGATTGCGTTCATCAGAGTTACTTGAACTTTTTTGTTTCTTTCATATCCATGTTATTGTGGCGAATAGGGACTTTAATATTCATTTTTGGTGATACTCCTATACTTTCTTTTTTTTTATAGATGCATATGCTTTATTGGTTATTTCTGATTGGTACTCTGCTTTCCTGAACAGGCAGAAACGTCGAGGAGGCGAAAAGGTGTACGGGTGGCGGTCCTTCTTGCTCTTGAAACGGAATCCGTTAATATTAACTGGTCGAAGTGCTGCATATGTCAATCTGGTGGTGGAACTTATTTAAGATGCCCTGATAATAACCCAATGGTGAGCGAGAGAAATTCTGGCTATGTGATAATTTCGCAAAACCTTGAGTTTCTCAAATCCTGCAAACATAGACTACCAACGCGTTATTTTATTTCTCAGCTTGACAATGGAAAAGACATCAAGATTTGAAAAGACGCTCAAGACAAGAAACAAAGCTATTGAGAAGGCAATCACAGGAAGCTCATCAGTACAAGTTGAGTGACAAAGACGAAAGCAATGTAATGTGTGAAGGCATAGCGTTCTTGGCACTTATACTGGACATACAGGCGAAAATTGAGAGTCTTGGGACAAAAGTTGTGTTTATAATGTCTGACTTGCGTAAAATGTATCAGCTACGTCCAGCGCAACTTCAAGATGTGCCACAGTCATCCATTACTCCTCCACACACGACCAGATTCAGGGAAAAGATTCTTGCTCACTTTTCACAGCTTAATGCAAACTTGGAAGGTAACTTGCGGTATTTCCTACTATAAGCCAGTAATATTCCGAAATAATTTCGCCCTTGTTTTCTTGTTTTCAGGGAGGGAGCACGTACTACGGCACGATAAGTCAAACATTCTGAGCATTCTCGCACATGAAGACCAGGATGATGATGCAATGGCCTTTCACCGCTTTACACTTAACTTGACAAAGACTTTGTCGGTGGCAAGGGTTTCTTCCAGTGGCTCATTTGATAAGGATTGCGAGAGAGACTCCATCGCTCCTGTACTTCTTGCTGCTGTAAACATCTTTCTGTATGCAAAAGCTGTTCCAGATAAGTGTGGGGCTACGAAGGTAGTACTCCCTATTTGTCAGTTGATCCTTCAGAACTTTCATGAGCGGGCTCCCAACGGTGACATATTACGTAACAATAAGGACCGTGAGCCGCCTCTTTCAGTGTACACGGCTCTCTCGACATATGCACAGACGAGAAGCAAATCAACGATTGAAGAACTGTAATGGTGTGGTCTGAGTGTTTCTTCAAACCGAGTGTTTGAAATATCTTCTTAGATGTGCTGTTTGGTTGTAGAACGTGAGAAAAAGAAAAGCATACTGTGTCCATCAGACTTGAGAAAAGATCTCTTTACTGTAGTAGCTATTGATAACATTGATCACAACCCTTCCAGTGCAACCACTGAACATGCTTTCCATGGGACTGGAATTTCGGTTTTTCAGATACCTTCCTCTGCTGCTGAAGGATTGTCAAGACATTTCAACACTAATTTCCAGGACGTCGCTCAGAAAGGAGTGCGCACAGTACCTCGCTTACCAGAGAGCTATTGCCCTCGTACCAGATTTTGTTCTCAGCAATCAACATGCAAATATACCTCAAGGTGACTGTGCAAAACTTGAAACTTCAGCCATTAAGTTACTACGTCTTAAAGAAAAAGTTATATTACCTACTGCTGCCACATTCTTTTCGTTTTTTTCTCTCTATATTTTCAGGATTACTTGGGGATTTCTGGCGCGAGGAAAATGCGTGGCTAAGCTTAGTCGAAAACGTAGCCCTTCATGTAGAAGATGAGGGAACCATAGGAAACGTTTCGTGGGCTAACTTCCACACTGGAAAGCAAGAGTCAGAAGGGAGGAGCAGAGTTCTTGCCATTAACGCTCTTCTGTCCGTTTTGCAGGAGAGCTCCACAAAACCTGATATGATAACGCACGGAATGGACATTATCGCTGCCATTACTGAGCACTTAGACCAGGGCCAAGTTCCTATTATGTGCGCAGACCAGCTTATATTTGCTATCGCGAAATTGATTCCGTGGAATTGCCCAGAGAAGTATGCAAAGGACAAGTTTGCCGTTCTGCTTGGACCGCTTCACATAGAATAATCTTTCCTGGCTAAATAGGTCAGCTACTGGGAGAAAGTGGTAGGAAAACTATCGTCTCAAACTCTGGCATACATAGTCACGGAGGGCTCCGCTGAAACAATATCAAAGGTAAATGTTCCATTTTTTATTTTATTTTAATGCCCAGAAACTATTCTTTTTTTAGCTCAAACTTGAATTGGCTACTTTATTTATGATCGGTTACCCATATCAAAAGAGCTCGGCACATGTACGAAGTCACTGCCTGTGCTCTATCAATGTTATTGAAAGAAGCGTGCGAAGCTAGTGGTCGCGACAATTTATGTACCGTTACCTGGATGGATGAAAGCACTGGCATGTATCCGACTGTTAAATTTTGGCTGAATATTCTAAACTTAATAGTATTGCTGTTTAACTTTCTGCACTCTGTTCGTGAGGGTGATTTTGAACTTTATAAAAACTCTATTCACCTCATGTGTCGCTGGTATTTTGCACTGAACCCCCAAAACTATGCGCGCTGGTTGCCAATCCATTTGAAGGATATGAAAGAACTTGAGCATAAGGCACCAGATGTATGCCGCGAATTCTACGAAGATAAGAAAGCCGTAAGAGTAGGTTGGCTGTGACATTGTGAACATTTTTTTTAGTACTTTGTATCCTCTCATTTTCAGAGAAGATTTAAGTGCCAATCACCACGTAGCCATTTTCTTGTATTGATGTAGATCATGTCCACGAACAGAATAATGCGCAAGTAAGGCTGATGAGGGTGCCGTAGGACTCACAAATGATCCAGTTGCCCTTCGGCGTTGAAATTTTGCAGCACCTGAAATTTGCCGACTCTGCAATGAATTCAGGAGAAAATACGAGAATAGGAAGAATGGAGATACCCATCATGAGCAATACGAGGCGTTTTAATGTATATTTTTTAATTATTCCCTTTTCCAGTATATATTTTTGATTGAGTTCAAAACATTTATTTGACCACACATTTAGCACCAGCGATCTAGTTTGAGTCGATAATGCCTCAAGGCCTAGAGTACGACACTGCGTACTTGTGTTCAAACACGTTTAACTTTGTACAAAGACAAAATTAGATAAATGATGAATAAATGATTAAATAAGGAAATAACTTTGTTTGAAGGCATTAAATAACTTATTAGTCGTCAACAGGCTAAGTTTTTAAAATCATATTAACGATAAAAGGACCGTAACACAAAATATGCGATAATTGGACAAAATTGTTCAAAAAGTGTTCAAAATGGGGTTTAGGTTATTTTTGACACTAGATTTGTTATAAGCATGTCAAAATCATGCGAAAACTACCCCTATATCATGATTGTAGCACAAATTATAAGAATTTAGGTTATTTTTTAGAAAACACCCCCTAATTTGAGAACGCACCTAAACTTTTGAGTGTCCTACGCATTTAAAATTCAAAAATTCAAAAAATGGCTGCCATATAGATTGACTCGTCGCGTGTGCTCCTTACAAGTTTTTAGTTTATTTCAAGTTTGTGACTTACCTGGTTGGAATAAATGTCCACGTTATTTTATTACACTCTGACCGTATCGCATTTGCGCTAGCATGACATAAATATTACAGTGTTAGCAAACAGGAGGTGAATTTGTGAATTGAACATAACCCCTAAGGAAGAAATTCGTTTATGAGAGTGTTATCATTACATTATGAGTCAGGGTGATGAACTCTGTTATGGGTGTAAAAGCAAAGTGATAGATGCAAAAGCACTGCCTGAGGTGCAATACTCCTTATCACCAATCTTGTGCTAGTAAATTAAGAACATTGGACAAGGGTGTGTTTGCCAAGTGCTGTTCTCCTCGTAGCAAATCTCCGGCGATGAAGGAATCCACAGGAGCCGCTACGGTTCAGGATATTGAGCGAATTATAAATAAGGCTCTGGCCGGGTTCAAACACAAATCGAAGAGGTGTCCCATTCCGTGGGCATTCTTACAGATAAATTTGACAACCTTTCTACCGAAATCAACAATGCCATTGCGAGGAATGACTCAACCGACAATACTGTCAGCCAGCTTTCAGCTGGAGTTGAATCTGTGGAAGGTACTGTGAAAGATTTACAAAACAAGTGCACTGATTCTAGCATGGTTAATGGTAAGGAATTATTTCAAAAATGCATGCTGGAACGGGAGCAAAGAAATGCAAGAAAAAGAAATCTTATTCTTTTCGGGCTTCCTGAGCATGCGTCTACGCAGACTAATGACCCTCCCTCTTCCGTTGATCCGAAATCTATCCTCAGTGAACTCCTTCCTGGTGCTGTTCTTGAAAATCGTAAGAATTTCATGAAGGCAAATAGACTTGGTGTGTTTTCGCAGCAGTCGCTAAAACCCCGACCAGTGAAGCTAGTCTGCGAGTCAGAGGAGTCTGCTCACGCACTCCTTCATGCCTTCCAGAAACGAAAAACATCGAAAAAAGAACCTCTGGCTCACTCTCCACAAGACAGAACAACAGCTGACGGAAATAGCCGTATTAAAATCTGCTCTTGCAGCACGTCAGAAGGAAGGGGAAACAGACGTAAAGTTAGTGTTTCGTCAAGGGACCCCGGTGCTGAGGAAAGTGGGGGATCAATCGAAAGCAGTGGGAGAATCCATCGAGACAACGGAGAGCGAGTAACGTATGCGCAGTCACACGATAAATTAATTAATTCTTCTCTTGGTTGTATTGGTGATCGGCATAATCATGTATCTTTATCAGTATATTACCAGAATGTCAGAGGCGTTAGAATTAAGCTCCATGCTTTACGTAGATCAGTTCCTGTACTCTCTTGAAATGTTCTTGTTTCAACAGAAACCTGGTTGCACAATAAAATAAAATCTACGGAGCTAGGCCTTACCGGATTCGATATTTTTAGATTTGATCGTAATGTGAGAACCAACGATGGCCACTCAGAGTAAGCTGAGCTGTGCTATTATTCCCACAAATGTCGATACGGTAGAGCACATTGTGGTGAAAATTAAATTTAACACTATTATCCACATTTCGGGAGCTTTTTACATCCCACCTAATGCTAGTACTGGTAATTATACAGATTTTTGCACAATTTTAGAAGGAACGTGCAGGTGCACGTTGAGATTACGAATACAGTTTTAGATACTCTTGACTTTTTAAACCTTTTACAAATAATTAACAATATTAACGCTCATGGTTCCTTGCTTGACTTAACACTAACAAACTATAGCTCAGTTTCAGTTGAGGCGGCCGCTGAATCCCTTCTTCCCGTAGATGACTATCATCCTCCTCTAATTGTTAAACTTAAATTAAAAAACGATATACCGCTATTGGCTTCACGGAATATAAGCAATGTTCGACGAAATTAAAAAAATGCAAATAATCCTGCTATTTGCTCATATCTGGCGGAAATTGATTGGGTTAACCAGCTTACTAATGCAACAATCGATGAAGCAGTTGACTTTCTATACTACCACCTTCATACAGCGATCGACTCATTTGTCCCTGTCAAAAATCCTAAATCCTCTAGCTTCCCTTCGTGATACAATCGGAACCTGATTGACTTAGTAATTACCAAGAAAGCAGCACAAGCCACTTATAAACGCACGCGTGAACTAGATGATTATTTGCGTTTTTCTTCGTTAAGATCTGCATGTATTAAATTATCTGATCAACAGTATGATGATTATATTGGAGATACTGAAAGATCCATCATAGAAAACCCCCAAAAAATTTGGTTCTACGTCAATTCTATTAGCAAGAATAAAGATATGCCAAATCAAATGTTTCTGGGTGATGAACTAGCTGATTCTTATGAGGGTATAGCTAATTTATTTGCGAAAAAATTTATGTCAGTCTATTCCGCCGCCATAGACTCTGATGTGCAACCTGTGTTACTTGAGATTAAGGAGTCCATTGATTTTCCTTACACATATATTAGCAAAGAGGAAATCAAACTCAAGCTTTCTAAACTAGATATTAGCAAAGGTGCTGGCCCAGATGGTATGCCTTCCTCCTTCCTGAAGACGTGCTTCCTCCCTCTAATTGAACCACTGCATATTATTTTTAACAAATCGATTACTCAAGGTTATTTTCCAGCAGTATGGAAGAACGGCATTATTGTACCAATTTATAAAGACGGTAACCGTAATGATGCAAAAAATTACAGACCAGTTACAATATTAAGCTCGATGGCCAAAGTATTTGAAAGTATTATTCATTAAAATTTAGTTTCAGCCTCATCGAATACTCTTATCGAAGAGCAGCACGGGTTCAGGAGGGGGAGGTCAACGATCACGAATCTTAGTGTGTACAAAAATTTTTTGATTGATAAAGTGGACGCTGGTATAATAATATGTTCTCTTGATTTACGAGTTGTCTCAGTAATATATTTCAAATAGTAAGAGTAAATGAACATTATTCGGAAGCGTTTCATTCAACTTCCGGTGTGCCTCAGGGCTCTCACCTTGGCCCTCTGTTGTTCTTGATGCACATTAACGACGTGTATACAGTGATCAAAGCGAGCTTTTTTCTATTGTTTGCAGACGACTTTAAACTCTATAATGAAATACAATCCCACTAGGACTGCATTGACTTGCAGGGCGATTTAGACCATCTCCAAGCCTGGTGCAGTAAGAATGGGATGCCTTTCAATATTAAGAAATGTTCGGTAATAACCTTTACAAGAAGAAGAGCTAGTTTCAAGTATAACTACACAATTGCTGGTTGTAGATTGCAGAGGGTTTCACGGGTGATAGACCCACGCAGTCAGTAAGGCAATTAGATCTCTGGGGTTTGTCTCAAGAAATGCCACTAAATCTCATAATGTGCTTATACTAAAGGTTTTGAACTTCTCTATGGTCAGACCACATCTAGAGTATGCGTCGGTTATTTGGTCTCTGCAGTATATTTGAAGTAAAATCAGGCTACAAAGAGTTCAGAATCGTTTTCTGCGTTTTGCAGCAAGACAATTAGGAATGCCAATGAGTAGATTCGAACATGATTATAGTGCGATTAGATCACTACTCAACATTACTAAGATTAGTGTTAGGTTCGAGTTCGCCGATCTAAGTTTTTTCTATAATATCCTGAACGGTAGCATTGATTGTCCGACGTGGTTAGCTGAGATTTCTCTCGATGCGCCTGCTAAAGAACTGCGTAATATGATATTGTTCCAAACGACTGATCATCAAACAAACTATGGTCGCAGTGCTGTAATCTTCAGACTATGTAGGAATGCTAATTTATTTTCTGTTCCAATAGATTTTTTTGATATTTCTCAGTTGAGCTTTCGACTAGCTCCGCGGAGTGTTCTAAGCTTAATGGAAAATAGAATGGCATAATAGAATCTATGCTAGCTACACAATCAACTTATATTTTCTTTACATCTACGTTAAAATTTGTATGCGTATATTATATTATATTACACTAGCTCTACACAACTGGCAATAATGCAGTCAATGATATGATATACTATTTTAGCATTGAGGTCTGTCTGTGGGTTGAGACTGATCAGAAAAGTTATTCGATTAAAAATTAAATAAAGTTGGGATTACTTTATTTAATTCGTGCGGGGAGGTCTGGTTATTTGAGAACAGCGGGGGGGGAGGGGGGGGGCTACGGTGACTCGACGGTGACGGCGATTACCGCCGATACGGGAGTAATCCTCTCCGTAACGGGGGTCGCTTCGAAGACGGGGGAAAATGGTTCGGGTGGTTCAGGGTGTACAGGGCGAAGATGGGGTTTGTTCCGTTGACGGCAATGGCTACCGAAACGGGAGTAGTACTCTCCGTAACGGAGATCGGGTGTGACGCTGCTGTGGAGGTGGCATACGAGTGTTAGAAAAAAGGAGGTCCAAAAATGAGGTAGGCAATGTAAGGTTAAAAACTTGGGTTTATTTAAGTAGCGGAGATGTTCACACTACGGGGACTCGGGGAGAAGTGTCTCTCGGTCTCGAAACGCGCTGTACTTAAAGGCTAGCTCGGGCGGCGGCGCACATGTCACGGTGCAAGAGAGTGGGGTATTGGCCCGCGGTCGCTATGCGAAAATTAACAAGCGAGCATCTTTTCGCGATGCTTCAGGATACAGGTTTCGCACGATTGGCGCGTTTTCGCCAAGCAAATGTCTACAAGCGTGATCGATAACCGCAGCCGCGCTTGCGCTGTCGATTTTTAGAGGGACTTTAACTTTTTCGGACTAAATGCCATGCATGAAATTATTCTAAGTCGATTGACAGGTGGGGTTAGGATGCCCAGGCGATGAAAGAAAGAATCATGGATGTTTGCCAAATACTATTCGTGGTTATAAATATTATTTATAACCATGAATATAATTTGGCGGACATCAGCTTAAGCTATTTTTTCTTTTTTTTTATATATATTACTTCAATTCTATTATTTTTTTGTACTTTATAAAAGGGCGCAAGCCCGTTGATTTCCTAAATAAATAAATAAATTTAAGAAACACTTACACCCAGCAAACACGTTATGCAACAACTCCGTAACAAAGGAGTAACATTGATACATCTGGTTATATAATGAATATTACTGTTCAATGACGTACTTGTTCTATAATTAGCAGGTTACAATGCTGAGTAACACTTTTACCGAATGAAGGTATGTATCAGTTCCATAAAAGCAATGTTACGATGTAGTTCTGTAAGTTATGTATATTGTACATTAGTAACGGCGATGTGACAATGTGAAATGCCTGTTATGTAACAATCGCGTAACATTTTCTCCTTAACTTGGTTACATTTTAGGATACGCTGAAACCCTTTTAAGATAATGTTATTTTGAAAACTGTAACTTTCAGTTACAGAATAAATTGAGAAAAAAGATTTGTTTTTTTGTTCTCATTTAATGAACATTTTATTCCCTTTATTGTGAAAAAAAGGAATTTTCCCAATATTTGGTTGAAAACATGATCTTAAGGAACTACATTATAGAGGTAAGTTTGTTTCATATTTTTTCATGAGAAAAAAGAATTATTATACCAAAATACTATTTCTTTTCCCTCTCAATTTTAAGTTTTGCATATCACACAACTTTAAAGTCTTGCGGAAGTTAAAAAAAAGGTTACATTAAAAAATAGGGGTTCATTACTTTGTTAAAATATGTAAATTTATAAGTTAAACTATATTATAAAAAATATTTAATTTGTTCTTCTTTGTAGAAGACCCTAATTTTTTCACATTCGTTCAATGTTTTCTGCCGCATTTTTATTATTTACGTTTTCAATTTTAGGATTTGAGGATCTAAAAATATAATTTTTTGAATGTGACTCAAAGCAGATATTTTTGTTTTTTGTGAATTGTTCAATTTATTGTGCGCCAAGAACTTTCGCTGATTCAAATCAAAGGCTAAAACCGACGACGGATCAACAGACCAAAAAACCCCTGCACCAACTGAACAAGAAGATCGGATGAGCAATACAAAATGCGTCACGTGTTCTGTGTGTGATTGACTACATAACATGTGGTAGGCCGTTTACGGAAAGGGTCCGAAATTTCGCCAACGAACTGTGGATCTATCCTCAGTCGAAAAATCCTACGTTATGGAGACTCTGGGTCTGATCGATAAGTATCTAAATTGGCTGTGTAGAAAGAAAACTTTTTTTATGGGTAAAAACTTTATCTCTCCTTCAAAGTACTCTCCTTGAGCATCTATACATTTATGCCAGCAATTCTACCATTGTTCATAACATTTTTTAAACGCATTGTGCGGAATGCTCTTTAGACGATTTGGCGCGCTTTCTATTATCGCTTTCTTGTCTTATTTAAAATTCTAAACTCTAAAGTTAATAGTTATGTTTAAAATTGTTTATGATTTTAGTAATTTAATCATCCGAATAGAAAAGGGCATCTAAACAATTAAGATATTATTATATAAAAAATTTAAATTGAAATGTCAGGTAACGATAGTGAAATACTTAAATTAAGTAAAACTCCATATTCGTCACGGGGAAGTTGCAAAAAATAGGTAGCAACTATTACCGGGCTGATTCATTATGTAAGGCAAGACAAATTATTTTAGAATCTGAATACGCACACTAGCCTAAGTTGTACCTCTTTAGTCAACCAATTTTTCAAACAAACAAAAATTCGAAATCGGATATGATATAGAGGACCCCAACATGACTTTTAAATGCATGTATTATATATATATATATATATATGTCGTAGCCCAGTAGCCGACTAGCTGGCTAGTTGGCTAATAAACGCTGAGTAGCCGACTGTATACCTGCACCTGCTCACGTTGGCCGCTCGTCGCATGACCAGCGGCCAGTCGTCTATTGGACTAGAGCGTTTCAGTCCAGTAGACGACCATGCGAACGATTCATCACATATTTTAAGAATTGAGATTTATCATTTGTTTGCCACGCAATACTTTGTGTACAAAATAATAAAAAGAGTTCTCACTATAAATTTTAACCCATTCATAATTTAATTTATATAGTGTTGGGACATGCAGTTTGTTAGTAAGAAAATCTTGAATCAAAGAATATTGCGTCTTTTTTTCAATGCTTTTTTATTCAAGACCTGATAAAATTGTTAAATTTATACTGACAATTCTGTATAGTTCAAAATCGAACTTTAACTCTATTTTTGAGTAGACGAAGTTTAATTTCCTACATTAACCATTAATAATAATATAATTGTTTTAATAAATATTGGTTTGAGTTGATGTTTAATAATACTCTTTTTTTTTTTTTTTTTTTTTTTTTATACCATTAAGCCTTTCCCTTTCGGCGAGCCTCTAGGGGTAGGCGTGACACTGCCCGATTCGGGTAGTGTTTCTAGGTGGATAGTTTCTTGTAGTAAATAACTACAAGTGTGGGCTCACCACACCCACGACCGCCAACAGCAACTCTAATAATATATAATATAATATTTTTAATCTAACTCAAAATTGTCCTGAACTTTTATGACTACTTGAGGGCAACTTGTATGATAATTGTATTATTTTATTATATTTTATTATATTATGCATTATTATAAGATTATTATATAATTTTAATATTATAATATATATAATGGCAACGGCCATACCACGCTGGAAACACCAGTTCCCGTTAGATCACTGAAGTTAAGCAGTGTTGGGCGCAGTTAGTACTTGGAAGGGTGACCGTTCGAGAATAATACTACTGCGTTGCTGTTGGCGGTCGTGGGTGTGGTGAGCCCACACTTGTAGTTATTTACTACAAGAAACTATCCACCTAGAAACACTACCCGAATCGGGTATTTATGCTTAATAGTATAAAAAAAAATAAACATTAACTCAAATCAATAATAATAAAAATAATAAGTCAATTATTTATTCTATTAACATTATATAACATATTATTAGAATATTATTAAACATCAACTCAAATCAATATTTATTAAATGAATTATATTATCATTAATGTTTAATGTAGGAAATTAAACTTCGTCTACTCAAAAATAGAATTAATGTTCGATTTTAACTATACAGGATTGTCAGTATAATGTTAACAATTTTATCAGGTCTTGAATAAAAAAGCACTGAAAAAGAGATGCAATATTCTTTTCTACTTTCCTTGCCCATTTTAAGAATCAGAAAATTTGTATTTAAGATTTTCTTACTAACAAACTTCATGTCCTAACACTATATAAATTAATTTGTGAATGGGTTTAAATTTCTAGTGAGAACTCTTTTTCTTATTTTTTACACAAAGTGCTGCATGGCAAATAGATGGTAAATCTCTATTCTTAAAATATGTGATGAATCGTTCGCATAGTCGTCTACTGGGCTGAAACGCTCTAGTCCAATAGATGACTGGCCGCTGGTCATGCGACGAACGGCCAACGTGAGCAGGTGCAGGTATACAGTCGGCTACTGGGCTACGGCATATATATATGTGTGTGTGTGTGTTCGCGAGCAAACGAAATTAAAGTTTTGAAAAGAAGATTGATGATAAGCATTTTTAATCACTGAAACTGTGGGTGAAATTAAATGTTGCAATGCACATGGATTAACAAGTAACAATTACTCTCTACTGAGAGTGGTCATTATTTAAACAGTTAAACTCTGATTGTTTTAATTTCTACAATTATAAGAAGGTAGCTTGAATCCGAAACGATGAGACAAGCGTACCTTTGATCGGTTTGACGAAGACTGATTCGCACAAGCAAAATGCGAAAGGTTCCACACACACACACACACCAAATTTAAAGAGTGTGATTCAAGATAAGAATACGGAGTATAGAAATATAAATAATAAATATGATATAGTCTAGAATTGGTATAATGAAAAATGAAACCTCTTATAAAATCAATTTGTAAGGTAAATACGTCGATCATTTTTAAATTAATAAATATAAGCTTTCAATTTAAAAAGACAGCATAAAAATTATAATTCAATCTCGAACAGTGTGTGTGTGTATGTGTTGTGGACAAACCCCGGAGTGCAGGCAAACCTAGGATTGACTAGTCGTTTCGCAGATTACCCGAGCGGTGTCAGACAATGTACGAAGCACAGCTTTACTTCAGGCTTTGCCCGAGGCATCCTTGGTCAATCTGTGGAGAGCCCCTGTCGCAATGGGCAATGTACGAAATGGCAAAACTATTTTTGATTTGTATGTATTTTACTCATCCTGCTGCCGATTTAACTTTCTTAACAAGATTCGATCTGTTACAGATCTATTATAGCATATACCCAGGCGGAAAAATTATATGTAGTGAAAAAAGTTAGGTATAAGTTTCATCCATTTCATTCAAATAATGTTTAAATTAAATTAAAATTATATATAATAATTATAATGAAAAAAATAATTAATAAATTTCATGCGATCCTTTAAGCAGATTAAAAAAAAAGGTTTGAAATATTATTCCAGTATATGTAAACTTTATTATTCAATTTTTCACTCTTATCTTACAATATTAATTCGTACATCAAACATTATAAAATATACACATACAAATCATTCAAATTCAAATAAAAACTACAGCGTTATAATTATGAATTACTTATTATAGAAGGGATTAGAGCCATGACATTTTGAAACTATACATAATAACTAATATTTCCCTTCATGTATAAACTATATGTAATTTTTCCTCCTGAGTAGTATGTACAAATAACAATTAAATACATATTAGTAGGGAAGGATGAGCTTATCTACTTCTTCATAACAATAAATAATATATTTCTTAGAGATCATCTAGTCTAGACGTCTGGGTATCGCCAAAGCAATTAATGCTGGGATACAGCCCTATATGCAAAGACGGGTATTACAAATTCATTCTCAATTATCAAGATCATTTGACAAAATTCGTGATGCTTCATCCCCTGAAGACGAAAACGGCTCGAAAAGTGGCGTATTCTTTACTCGACATATTTTGTACGTTAGGAACTCCTTCTGTTCTTCAATCTGACAATGGACGAGAGTTTTCTAACCGTATCATTGAATCATTGAAAGAAATATGGCCTGATTAATCAATAGTTCACGGAAAACCTAGACATTCGCAGAATCAAGGCAGTATTGAAAGAGCCAATCAGGATGTGGAGAATATGCTTGTTGCATGGATGGGAGAAAACAGCTCGAGGAAATGGAGTGAAGATCTCAGATTTTGCCAACTGCGGAAAAACAATGTTTTTCATCGAGGCATCCAACAAACCCCATTCGAAGCAATGTTTGGTGAGTACTTCGAATAGCATAAATAATGAAAAAGAACTAGTTTTAAGCATGAGATACACTTTTAGAACATTCTGTGTTATATTTAATACAAATGTATCATATACAAAGTCATTTGCATAAACGATAGTTTTAAAATACATGTGTATATTAATTTTCTGATAAGTGGAAAAATCCTATTATATTGAAAATAACGTGACTGTATGTTGAATTTCATTTATATGTACATTAATTCTCCTATACCAACACAGAAAAGTTAAACAGGGCACCCCAAATATTAGGAAACATACATGGGTTTTTTCTTCTACTTTAAGAAAGCAAGAAAGATTCTTCACAATTCCGTATTATTTTTAAATTTAATAATTTCCATAAAAACGTGACGAATACAATTGTGAAGAACTTTTCAAGAAATATAATAAAATTCTGTAAATTAAAATTGAATCAAAATAACGAATATTGCCTTATGTTGATTTGAATACAAAAATATGCAAATAACTAAATTTAAGTGCAAAAATATTACCTCTACTATATTTTTACTATAATATAAAAAAAATAAATAATTATATTAGATAATATATTAAAGTTTTTTTTTCTTTAAAAATTCTAGCACAATTTCCCTATTAAATCTTTCATAGTTACAAAATTTTATATTAATAGCCTTGATCGTCAGTTATAAATTTAACTTTTGGTATAAACTTAAATTCGTCAAAATCATAGGATATCAAATTGAAAGATTTCGTAATTGCACACCTTCCATATTAAAAGATTTCAAATACAAATTTTTGAATGAAATGCTTCAAGAATGAATTGAAAACCATGAAAAATTAAGAACATGATTTATCAAATTCAACCCTCCAAAATGAGAAGACATTCTGACATTGAATGAACCTGACATTGAAAATGTAATTATTTTTTATTTGAAAAGGTTCTAGAATATTAAACATTTTAAATTCAACTTGAAAGAAAAACAGTTTTAAATTGAAAAGTTCAAAACTTTGCAATTTCAAAAATGGTCTGATTTTTAATTCAATATTTGAGAAAAAATGAAAAATATTTGTCAATCTATGCAATATACAAATATATAGATATAAACAATTACTTCGAAGAGAAGAATATATGGAGAAAATTTTGGATCCAGAGTTTGACAATTTCGACGTCAACTCGCAGGTGCTGGATGAAGACAACGACATAACACCGGCCAAATTGCAAAAGGTTAATGATTCGAGTTCTGTAGAGGAGCGAAATGTTCGGCAATAGGAGGTCTTTGACGATTTTCTTTGCGAATCTTCCGACCCAGTATGTTGCGTTTGTGATAAAGAATCTCCAGATGCACAGAAATGTTTTCAGTGCCAAAGAAACGTCCTGTTATGTGTGTTGTTGGCACAAGTGACAAACAGAAAAAAGGCGTTGGATCTGCACTTCTGTGTACAATTTGTTTTGATAAAAACAATGTGTCTTTCAACAAAAGAAGCGCAGTGGAAGGTCTAACCGTACAAGCAGAGGAAATGAAGCAAGCCTCTAACAAAAAGTATTGCAAAATATAAGTCGGAACTTCGGTTGAAATACCTATTCCTAGCGTGGATAGGAGCAAGGGAGACTCGCGAAACTTAATTGGAATTATTATGGAGGTATCCAAAGACGGTTTTTATACAGTAGGCACTCAGCACGGTATAATTAGGTCATTATATTCTCGGAATCAATTTGCTGTTTATGAAGAAAAGTTTATAAGCCTTAATGAAGTTCCTAACAAAAGCGTCTCTGTACGCCAAATGGATGGTGAAGAGTCATTTTTCGGTCTTCATGGATTCGTAAAATGTAATTGTACGAAGAAATTTATCAATAATGCTTGTAAATGTAAAAAAACAAACAAATTGCAATGTAATTCAAAATGTCATGGCTCTAATTCCTGCTGCAATGAGTAATTCATGATTGTAACGCTGTATTTTTTATTTGAATTTAAATTATTTGTATGTGTATATTTCATAATTTCTGATGCACGAATTAATATTGTAAGATAATAGTGACAAATTGAATAATAAAGTTTACATATATTGGAATAATATTTCAAACCTTTTTTTTAATCTGCTCAAGGGTTTGCATGAAATTGATTAATTATTTTTATTATTATAATCATTATATATAATTTTAATTTATTTTAAACATTATTTCAATAAAATTAATGAAAATTATACCTAACTTTTTTCACTACATATAATTTTTCCGCCGGGGTATATACTACAATAGATCTATAACAGATCGAATCTTGTTAAGAAAGTTAAATCGGAATCAGGATGAGTCAAATACATACAAATCTAAAATAGTTTTGCCATTTCGTACATTGCCCATTGCGACAGGGGCACCCCGCACATTGACTCGGGCAAAGCCCGAAGTTAAGCAGTGTTTCGTACATTGCCCGAGACCGCTCGGGCAATCTGCGAAATGACCGGTCAAACCCCTAGGTTTGCCCGCACTTCGGGCTTTCCCCACAACACACACACACACACACACACACACACACACACACACACACACACATATATATATATATATAATAACAATAATAATATTATATACAATTGCGCGGAGCAAGCTGCCGAGACCCTTGGCCTGAATTTCAACATCAGATGTGAGGAAAGTGCATTACTCCATCTAGATGCTTCACGTCTAAAAGCCGAAGTAAAGAAAGCAGGGGTTAGAAAATTTCACCAAGAGCTACTCGACAAGCATATGCACGGAAACTTTTAAAGAAATGTAGAAAAACAGTCCTTGTCAAAGGAGCAAACTTTTGCTTTCCTCAAATCATCAGGGCTCAATTCAGGTACAGAGGGCTTTATTCTCGCATCCCAGGACGGTGTAATCTCCACCTTAGCATACCGCGCCCGCATTTTATGTCAAGAAGTTCCCAGTGATAGGTGCAGAGCGTGTCATGCACACGCTGAGTACCTACAACACATACTAACGGGGTGTCCGACCCACGCAGGAACAACGTATATCTATAGACATAATGCGGCCCTAAGAGTACTTTATTACCACCTTTGTCGCTCTTACGGTGTTGGTCGCGACCCTGCCCTGCCGAACGCTCCAAGGGATATAGAGTCAATTGTCCGAAACGAGAAGTGCCAGATTTTCTGGAACTACGATTTTCGGGCAGCAGTCTCCGTTGCGCACTCGAGGCCTGACATTGTTCTCCAAGACTTCGAGAAACGAACGATATTCGTGATCGAATTCTCGGCTCCGTCCGAATACAACATCACTGCAAAGAAGAAAGAAAAAGAGGAGAGGTATCAAGACCTTAAAAGAGAGCTGCAACGACTGTACCCAAAATATTTGGTACGAGTAATTGTCCTTGTGATAGGTGCTCTCGGAGGTGCTAAATTATCACTGGTTCGTAACCTTAAAGCCATACCCGCGTGCCAAAAATATGCCAAGGCACTTGCGAGATGGATGCAGAAAGCTGTCTTCCTTGGGTCGCTTCGTGTCCTCAAGACACACGAGGGTTTCGCCGGCCTGTCGTTGTGATTTCGTCGTGCCCTGTGACCACCCATCTCACGGATGTGAGACGTGGCCATAGGTGTATTTTACCGCGGTTCTACTGGGGGCCATTGACATTTTTTCCAGATGGCAGTTGCTCTTAGTGGTACCCTGCGGTGGTTGTTTAACTTTTTTTTTTAATTATATATATATATATATATATATATATATATATGTATATATATTTTTAAAAAAGCAGGTCCATCAACTACAGCAGGGTCCCACTGGGAGCCACTGCCATCTATGGAAATGACGCCGACTCCCAGCAGAACCGCGGTAAATCACACCTATGGCCACGTCCCACGACAGTGAGATGGGTGGCCACAGGACACGACGAAACCACGACAGGCCTCGGTCTATTCCGACGGCTGAGCACATTGCTCAAAAATTTTTGAAATGTGCTCCTTATCCCAAGTGCGAAGTTAGATACGGCCCAGCACTGGCCCAGTATCGGCAACAATATTGCCGAAGATCGGCAGCCAATATCGTACCGTTGATGGAATGATAATTCCTGTATACACTTGGCGGCCAATTTTGGCCCAGACTCTGGCCGCCATCACTTATGCGTCACTGGCTGCCATTAACGGCTCAGTAATGGGTACTGATATCGATCCGCTCTCGGCTGCCAATATCGTGCCATTGCTGAAATGATAACTCCAGTATGCACTTGGCGGCCTATTCTGGCCCAGACTCTGGCCATCATCACCGGAGTTAATTTAAAAAATAATAAAAAATCATTACATTGTTTTTAGGACACAACTATATATGTGGAGTGAATACGTATATTGCATTTTTAAATATTATTTTACAAATAAAATTTCTAACGCTACGGAGTATCGAACCTGCAGCTATACCTAAATCTATTGCCTAGCAGTCGAGTCTTAACCATTGCGCTAAACCTACGAGTTGAAACTCGATGAAAAAGCCATCGTCATAAGCTACAACTCAAAAAAGTTAAAACACCAAATTTTAAACTCTCTTCTTCTAATTAAATATTTATTACCATACGACGTTATGTAAATGTAAAATATACGAGCTGTTAACAGGAATATCAATAAAATAATTTTTAAATAAATAATATCGATTACAATTTTTCTTCGTGTAATATTTCGCTTTTTCGCGTTTTACACAACTTTAAAACTTTCTAAAATGACAGGAAATTTAATTTTTTATGAAGATTTAAAATTTTTAACCACGGAACTTAGAAATTTGATCGTGAACTTTGACAGTTTTTTAATAACAAATTCTTTTAAACTTCCATGTAAGGTTTGGTTTTAAAGTGTTTTAGACCATTTTACAATGTTTAAGATAGACTTATAGTTCTCAGACATTTTTGAACACAAGAACCATATTTGTGAACGTATTTTTAAACTTTTTTTATTATTATGGTTTGCCGTAGTTAAACTCACACTGGGTCCAGTGATGCGCCTTTGCTGGGCCAGACCTTGGCTTTTCCTATTGAAACATGTTTAGCTAAAGTAAAGACGGAGTTGGGAGCAGTAGTTCGCCGATTCCGGGCCAAACTCTGGATATTCCTCTTAAAACATGGTTTGTCGTAATAAAAGTCACACTGGGCCCAGTGATACGCCTTTGCTGGGCCAGACCTTGGCTTTACCTATTGAAACATGTTTAGCCAAAGTAAAGACGAAGCTTGGAACAGCAGTGCGCCGGGAGGGCCGAACTCTCGCTTTTCCTCTTGAAACGTGGTTTGCTGTAGTCAAAGTAAGACTGAGCCCAGTAATGCGCCTTTGCTGGGCCAGGCTCTGGCGATTTCTATTAAAACACGTTTTGCCAGAGTAAAGACGAAGTTTGGAACAGTAATGCGCCGCGTCTGGGCCGATCTCTGGCTTTTCCTCATAAAACATGCTTTGCCGTGAAAAAAGTGACACTTGGTCCAGTAATGTGCCATCACTAGGCCAAGCATCGGCGGTAGATCGACAAAATTGAATAGCCAATATAGGCAGCCAGTATGGGTACAACACTGGACCGATTAAAATGCCGATATTGGCCCAATAACATTAGCCGATCTTTGGCTGCCGAAATTGGACCAAGCCTGGGCCGTGTGTTCAGTTCCGGCAATTCGCACTTGGGTACACATAGATCTATCTTATTTGAAGCATTTATAGAAAGTTTTGTGATCCAACGAAGGAATGCGAAGCTCGCATCACATTATTTCTCGGTTCATAGTTTTCTGTGCAATTGGTAATGAACGAATCCCAAATCTCACGTATATGCGTGAATCGATCAGCTACTCTTCTTTCAGCGCGTGTGTTCTTATCATAGAAGCGCAAGCATTCGAGTAAAAATGCGTGCAGGGTCAGCCAGGGTCCAGCAGTGTGCGACTGGTCCAAATATTCTTGGCTTTCTTCTTCTTCCTCTTCTTCGGCATCCGTCTCTGAATATCATCTAAGAATATCATAGAGTGGTAAGACGCACGTAAGTGTGAATTAGCAGACGCAAAACGTACGCTGCGAGAAATGATCGTCACGTACGCATACACACACAACACACACAAATAATACACTCAGGCACACGAAATAGACTTTTTACTTTCAACATATGCTATGAAAATTACAAATATACGAATAAAATAACATTTACTTACATTTACATTTATTTGTTTTTCTGGATTTTGTAACACCATATACACATGAGGTGAAAAATACCCGGAGAGAAAGTTTCGAAGTGCGTCCTTCAGTAGGTTTCGAGACACTGAAGCTGGCAAGGCAGTTCTGCGTAGTGCAGGCCCATTACTCCCCCTCCCCCCTGGGTACAGACCCCAACTTCTTCTCGTTCCGAAATAACAGATCTTGAAAATCGCGCCGGGTTAGCGTAACCCAGTGTGTGTATACCAAGGGTTAAATTGATCAGAGGTTTAGAATGTTTTAAATTCAAAACTGAGGATGTAGAAGTGGATTCACCAAAAATCTTCTTCTGTGTTTCTTTGTTTCGAGGATTAAATTTCAAACTAAAATTTTGCTCCAGTATTTGAAGATGATGTTTGTATGTAGAGCGATTCTATCATAACGTTAAGTTCTCTTATGTCGGCTCCACCATTAACGAGCAATGTTGGCGAAGTCCGACGAAAACTATGACCTGTGTATAATTCTGGGTTTAGCAACTTCAAAAACTCAGCCATTTGCCTTGGAATATATCCAATTTTGTTGAACCCAGTCATCTGATTTTTGCACTTCCCGTTTTGGTAATTAACGCAGAAATTTTTAACTCTCCTGGATGGAGTGCTCCGTATTTTTTTACATAGTTGCATACCTCTCCCATAATAACAAAGAATTTTTGATCACCAGTATTTGTTTACGGAATTATAAATTTCCTTCCTTCTCAGTCCACTACTAAATCCAACTATCATAACAAACTGTAAACACTACATAATTAATCATTTTCATTGAGTAATACCAGACTTCACAGCCCAAATCGACCTCAAACCAGGGGAAAAAGGGTGATTTTTGACAAAAATAGGGAAATAATAGGGGAATGAATTTTTTAAAATAAAATCAAGGTATAGGTACCATATTAACTTCAATGTAAAACTCTTAAGATTTCAAGTCGAATTATATTGCATTTTCAACAAAATAGTTAAATTGTCAACCAAAAAAGATTAATTTTCTACCAGAAGAGATCAATTTGACCAAAAGAGATGAACTTTGAACAAAATAGTTCATTTTTTAACATAATAATTAAACTTTTAACCAAGTAGTTGACATTCCGAACAAAAAAGATGACCTTTCAACACAATTATTGAATTTTCAATCGAATAGTAGAATTTTTAATCAAAAGGGATGAATTCTAAGCAAAAAATGCAGCAGTAGACTCTTTTATTAAAAATAATGAACTTTCAACGAAGCAAGATGAATTTTCAACCAAAAAATATGAGTTACCTGCAAAACGATGAATTTTCGATCCAAAAAGATGAATTTTCTATCCAGGAAGAAGAATGTTGAATGAAAAGAAAAAAAAGATTTGGAAGTTTCTTGAAAATAGGGGAAAAGAGAGGAATTCTTTTTAAAAAATGGTATGAGGTGAGTGGAGAATAGAGGTTGAAGTCTGTATTACATTCGATCAATTTATTTTGCATAATTTAATACATAACATTTTTGTGCTAGTAACCTTTGTTTTCTTTCTTCAAGAACTACGTACTCTTTCGAACTTTGATACATCAAGATTCTCATAGACACTTAATGTCTTTTTAAGCATTTAGTGATGAGACCATGAGATTGATGGTGCACCTTTATTTACTTTCGACATCGCGATAAAATATAAAAACAAATCAGCTTCGCACGTTGAGGTTATGTTTTTTCCTTTCTTCCAATCTGTGAACTTGGTACAGGTCTCCATGTAATTTTGTTTGGATTTATCAGGTAACAAATCTGACGAAATATCCTCTGCTGCATCAACAATTTCTTGTGGCACGTCAACATTATCGCCATCTTGATTCGGATTCATTTCATTTTTTGTACTTTTTATTTCACTAACATACAACATACACATACATGTACGATGATGTACGACATTAACCTGACATATATCTATCATGAACAGCGGACCTCAGTGATCAACTATCCCGTCAGACGGCGCCGCGCCAGTGAAGCCGTTTGCGAAGGCGCGACGGAAGATAAATTCAAATTTTTGCCTGAAATGCGCATGCTCATAGTGCGCGAAGATTTTTCTCGCGTGGTGTGAGAAAGTTTTCGAGCACATGTTCGCGAAACCCTCCTGTCGGTGCCTGTAGGTATTTTGATATACGAAGAGAAAAAAATATAGTGGATGACCTTATTATCTTCTTCCACATTACCATCACTTTATATCGTTTAATTCAATGAACATTTTAAAACTCAGTTTTAAAGAAAATAATAATTTTATCGTACTTGTTCCACATCTTTCTATAAGAATTGGACATACAGTGTGATATAATGATTGAATTAAAAAAATTACTTATTACAGAAAAATGTGAAACAAGAAAAAAATATATTTCCCTTAAAAATTAGGTTACAAATTTTTTATTAAATTATTTAACAAGATGGTAATATAAAACGGGATAATTTTATATGTATAAAAATTAAATACATACATTTTGAAGATATTGAGGGCATAAAAAAATCAATGAATAAGACGAAACTCATATAGGGGATCTCTAAATCATATGTGATTTTGAATTTTTTTGCATAAGTTGCAAAGAAAAATTGGACCTACTTTATTACTGTCATCAAGAGCTGGAAATTCTTCACTACTCCTGTTAGATTTACGGCCGGTACTTTTATTAGGTGCAGATCCAGCTACTTTTCCATAAGCATCTTCATCTTCCCAGTTTCTTGTGTATTTATTAGGACCACGTCTAAGGAAACACAAAATGTTATTTATAATAATTATTACGATTAAAACAATTAAGAAATGCTTTTCATCATATATTACCCATATCGCCTTCTTCTCCGTGCTCTCGGTGGACCTTCTTCATTTCTTATATCATAGCCGTAAATAGCTATTAATTCCTCGTGACTTTTTGGAGCCTGTTCTTCGTCATTGTACCTATCATGATTCCATTTGTCTTCCTTATCCTTCCACACCTTTTTTTCTTTAGTTTCTCGTTCAACTTGGGGTTCGATGGCTTGTTCTCCTCCTGCCACCTCCTCCGCTGTTCGATCGTCGTGTTCGTAAAAAGTCCCGCGTTTTGGAATGTACTGAGGATTTCGTCGATCCTCATCGTCGTCCAATTTCTTCTGTGGCTTTTCTTCCTCTTGGCCATCTCCACTTTCTCGTAAGACACCTTCTTGTGATTCAGTCTCAGAATCACTTCCTGCGGTGTCATACTCTGAATCATGATGATCTTCAATCGCTTCACTACTCTAAAAGTACAAACATATTTTTACATTTAAAAGTTTCTAATACAAATTTCATGAAAACAATATCAAATCTGAAAAACAAATCAGAAACTTCATGAATTCAAATTATTTCCACAAGTTTATTAAAAATATTTTCAGTGTAAAAACGTAAATTTTGGTTGTACAAGAAAACAATCTAGAGCAGGGATGGCAAACGAAGGAGCAAAGTGCCAAAATGTGTCACTCGCCAATCCCCTCTCTTACCGCCTTCGGTACAGAGTGAACGAGAGAGCGAACTAGCGTAAGAAAAGCTCATGGAAACGCTCGCAGAAAGGGGAAATGAAGCGAGCCAGACAACTAATCGTTGGCCAATCCTGACCAAGAGGTCCCAAAAACATGCCCACGATTTTCGATTACTAAGGGGAAAACAAATTCAGCTTTTATACTTTTCTCCGAAGCCATGGTAAAAAAATGTATACCAGAGGAATCTAGTCAATTAAATATATGTGCAAGATATAAAAGACGTAACATTAATTTAAGACATTGAACAAGAATCGTGAAAGAAAAAGATTTGAGGTCAAAGTCACTCTTTGCGGCATTAATTCTTAAATTAATGTTATTACTTTTATATCCTATACACATCTTTCATTGAAAACATGCGACCGTCCGCGGAGAAAGGGACCTAACGCGCGGTAGCTTCATCTTATAAGAGGAGCGATTGAAGAGGTGGTCCAACTAGTGGGAAAAGTAAGTGGAAGAAGTGCGGTTAGCGTGGTCGAAGTGGTGTTAGCAGTCGATGCAGTACATACGTTGACGCAAAGACGGCATAGTACGCATCAAACTTCACGTTTATACGTAAAACCTCAAAACGTTGGCTCGATTTGCTGTATGAAAAATAACGAAAATGGAAAATGTGGAAAATAAAGGAAACCAAAGCGAAGATGACTTTAAATACCTAACAACTCCCGAACTACGAGGAAAGGCTGATAATGCCTCTCAGAGTTTAATTCTAGCAAAATCGTGTGAAAAATATAATCACTCCTACAATATTTTCATGCAGTGGAGAGAAAATCATAATTGCAAAATGTCATTTTCAGGTTAGTTTGATTTTATAAACAGATACGTCGATACTACACTACCATACTCCAGGTTTCTGTCCAAACTTATATCTTTACTTTAACACATTTTTCAGAAAATATAATTCTCGCTTATATCAATGAAAAATCTGATTCTTGGAAGCCGTTAACTTTTTGGGCTCAATATTCTATGTTACGCAGTACTATAAATCTGAATCACAACGTGGATATCAGAAATTATAAGAAAGTGATAGCTTTCTTAAAAATGAAGTCGAAAGGTTTTTTCAGCAAGAAATCCAAAGTTTTTACATCCGAAGAGATCAAAAATTTTCTAACAGCGGCTCCGAATGGCGAACATCTCGCAACGAAGGTAAAAATAAAAAATCAGAAATGAATAAGAAATAAATAAACGAGAAACAAATTTAACAAATAAATTTAAAAATTCGGAAACTTATAAAAGAAAAACTAATTGAACTCTTATTTTCAGGTGATTTTGGGAATAGCGGGCGCTTGCGGGAGTAACGAGCAGACAAATGTGACCGTAAAAGACATTGAAACCCACGACGAGTCAGGGTTGCCACTATTTTCTGACTTTGAAATTCCCTGACTTTTCCCGGTTTCCCAGGTCGAAAAATTCATTTTTCCAGACTCTTAGTAGGACATTGTACATAAGGAAATGGTTAATAACGTATAAAACATTTATCAAAACACATTTATTTTTATTGAATTCCGCCAAATTTCTGATTAAGTGCATAGCGCGCGCTTATTTAAAATGTTTAAAATATGCAAATTAATACCTTTGAACAAATAATAATTAGAAAATGCATAAAAATATATGTTTTATTGCAAAATATACTTTCGCAGTCATAAATATAATAGTTATTTGATTTCCCTGCTGAAAACACATTATTCGTTCGGACATCGAAGAAAGACAAATTTTTTCTCATAATTCTTTAACCCTCAAACGGCACACTTCAACCCAGCATACGTAAACGGCACACTAGTGCGAATTGGGATTTTGTGATTTCGGCTGAACATTTTAATATGAAAATAATTTCCAAAATCTGCGTATAAATATATGATTTTGGGGTAAAATTTCTCGCCCAATCCGTTGGGGCAACTTGAATTTATCGAAAATTATATCAACTGATCACAAAATTGTTATTAAAAAAAGGCTTTCTTGAAAAATAGACATTTTCAAGAAAAAAACATAATTTTTTCAAAATTAAAGGTATTGAAACGTAACTAACGCGATTCTTTATTTAAATAGATGTTCTTTCATGAAAAAAATATGCCAATCTGATAAAATTAGATTAAGTATTTTTCCAGATGTGTCAGATTTTCGGTATTTTCATATGAAGTATATCACGAGTGCAGGACAGCACACATTTTTATTTTTGTAGTATACAAGCATATTATTGCATAAATAGTGTTTTTTGTGTCAAAGTTTAAAAGAATTGATTTTATTATAACTTTGGGAAGCTCTCCATGTGACTGATTGGTAAAAAGATTGATCAGTGAAGTGTGTCAGGGCGGTGATGTGCGATGTGAGGGTTTGTTAGGAAAGAGTAAAAGTACATAGAATATTTAGAGAAAAGAACAAAGTTTTACTATTTATTTTTAGAAAAAATTAACATTATTATATTGTGAAACTATTACTCTTATGACAATCATCATTGAACATTATTCATTAAGACCAATGCAGTCAACGCAGACAGAAGCTCTGTGATCGACGCACATCGTCTTCAGACTCTTCTGCTAGTGCCTGCAGAACAGTCCTAGAACTTCCCAAACTGTAACGACGTCCTTACTCCGCTATTCTTAATATAAAAAAAAATGGTTCGAAAAAATATCATCATATCAATTTAAAGTCTAACAATAGCGAGTAATTGTAAACTTTGTGCTTTTCGTGCAATATTTTCACTGGTTCATGAAATGTTATTTATTATTGTTTATAGTCTTTCTTTTTGTTTATAGACATATTTATGAACAAATTAACTTACCTTTTTATGAAAGATCTTGTTTCAGGCACAGAAACAACGTTCTACAATTTTTCATAAAACACGACTTGGCACCTTCTAACGGCACACTAGTGCGAATTTGCACCCCTTGAAACTTTTACAGTGTCTCACTCGGCTGCTCGCAGGCGGATGACTATCTGTTTACGCGTCATGTATTTGTGGGTGTATGAACATATTTAACGTAGCGGTGAGAGATCTTGAAAATAGTATTACAAAAAATATCAGCGCTTTGAAATTGTTGTGGGTGCGAATTCGCACTAGTGTGCCGTTTGGGGTTAATTTCATATTCTTCTCCATACAAAAGAGGTGTTAAGAACTTAGATATGTTTTTTTGAAACTTTTCTACCCTTTTAGTTTTGGATTCTCAGTAAAAAAACTGATCTCTTTGTGTTTTCAGCAGTGAAATCAAATTATTATTATATCTATGCCTGCGAAAGTTTCTTTTGCAATGGAAAATGTATTTTTATGCATTTTCTAATTATTATTTGTTTAAAACACATGATTTGCATATTTTAAACATTTTAAATATGCGCGCGCTATGCAGCCAATCAGAAATTCCGCGCGACGCATACGCAGTGCGATTGGGGAGCAAGATTGGGAGCACTGCACTGAAATTCGACTTAATAAGGCAAGATCTTTCACATTCGTCAGGTTACCCCATTTCCAAATCTGGAGCAAATGGAGGGGAAGCTAGTGGAAGCCATTATATGACGTGACGCGGCTACCTCCCTCCTTCAACAGTCCATGCATGTAGTGTAATCTCTCTTTTTCTAAAATCCAATTTATGCCTTACAAACGTGCTGTCAGAGGGCGCATATTTTATAATTTGTGAACGGCATTTTCAAACAATCAAAAAGGCAATTAACACATAATGTTATTACTTTCTATTTTTCCAGAAATTATTCATTATTCCCTGACTTTTCCCTGACTTTTCCAGACTTTTCAAATTCCCTGACTTTTCCCGGTTTTCCAGGTTTCCAGAAAGAGTGGAAACCCTGCGAGTGTTGGACAAAGCTTTATAAGCGCCTTGTGGGCATTGAGATTAAAAATTGGAAAGTCGAAATTTAGACGTTTTTTATTTAAAGATAGGCACTTTGACTTTAAAAAAATGCACCTTTGAAATCGCATTTTAAGAAGATGATCACAGTCCCACACAAAAAATGTGGGTTGTGCGAGAGACCAGAGTATGGTACCTATACGTATTTTGGGGCGCTGAACACGAATCTGACATCAGTTTTTCCCCAGAACGTCAGGATTTTCCCCTAGACGTGGAAAATTCCCTATAAAATCAGCTTTATCGGGTATGAAATAACCTCTGTTATTGAAATCGTCTGGAAAAAGATCAGGCATGATATTTTTATATATTTTGGGGCGCTGAACACGAATCTGACATCAGTTTTCCCCAAGAGCGTCAGGATTTTCCCCTATACAGAAAATTCCTTAAAAATCAGCTTTGTCGCGTATGAAATAACCCTTGTTATTGAAATCGGCTGAAAAAAGATCAGGCATGATGTTTGATGTATTTTGGTGTGCAGAATATGAATCTGAGACTAGTTTCTCGCCATGACATCGGGGTTTCCCACTAGATGCAGCAGATACCTTAGAGAAGCAGATTTTTGTGTACCGAATTACAACTGGGTATGAATTTATTTAGAGAGCAGGCTGAAAATTGTGTCTTTTTATATTTTAGATGCTGAAAACGAATTTTGACTCAGATGTCCGCTAACTCTTCAAAGTTTTCCCTTAGATCCAGAAAATTCCCTAAAAGCCAGGTTGTTTTAGTATAATACTACCTTTGTTAGTGGAATTATGAAAACAAAAGTATTTTATATTTTTCCATAGACTCGACGAATTCCCTAAAGAGATCTATTTTTTATATAATGGTTTTACAGTAAATTCAACTTCGCAGCTGGAAACTTTCTTAAGAGCCTGGAAAAATTTAGAGCCGAATGAAGGGAAAGATTTTCTGATCGCGTTATAAAAAAAGCACAGGTGTTATTTGAATCTGCTACCTCGGAGGATGCTGGAGACGATGACAACTGAACTGAAAGGAGATGTGTAGAATTATTCGTTTTCCGGTCCACTAAGGTAATAGCCTCCAGCGTTGTTAGGCACGCAGCCCTGCAGGGGGCGTTGGGATGCGAGGATGAAGACGTAGTGTGTCCGACGATGAGTTGACAATGTCCTCGTCTAAGTCAGAAAGCCCTCATACTTTGACCTAGGGAGGTATGTTACGAGCGAATCTCTATTTTTTTTATAATTAATGTGACTCGAAATATTAGTTCAAGCTACATTGATTCAAAACTCTATATGAGTTTCAAGGAACTCTCTGTTCGCTCGTAACCTGAGAGCTTACAGTCGGCATGCTTACGCAGCATTCCAAGCTCCCACGGACTGACAGCGAGCCAACTTGCGAATGAGGAGAGTAATGTCCTGAGAGAATAATTTTAATCAAGGATTAAAATTATTCTCTGGTGAAATCATGCGTTTTATTTTTACACAGGTATTTAAATTTTCTTTCCTCTTCCCCAAACCACTCAATAACATGAGGATGGATTACGGAAGGGAATTGTATGAATGTACGGAATTAATAGTGTGCACCTGGGCCTAGGTGAAAGAGAAAATAAAACACTGTACCTAGAATATAAGACCAAAATATAAAAAAATTAAAAACATGTAACAGAACCTAAAAAGAACGAGGGTATAGTTGCACTCGCTATGCGGTCACAGACGCACACGTGCAAGGCACCCATTCCATCTCTATCTCTCCGACCTTCTGAACATCGCCGTCGCATTCTTTGCAGGCAGCTACGCTGCCGCGACGATTGCAACCCTCCGCACTCTACACGCTGTCCTCTCTCTCTCTCTCTCTCCACGCCATTCTTCCATAAGTCCGTCTCGCTTTCGCCTTTACATACTTCCCACCGTAGTCGGACAGTACGAGCACGCGGAAAATACCAAAACAACACCACGTGCTCACTCAGACAAAAACTTGTAACGCCAAAATGCTAGTTTATTTGTTGATAAAAGGGTTGGAATTAATATATACTTATATTTGAGTTGAAAATTCCAACCTGCATCAATTTCGATGCAAATTGAAATTAAAATTTCTTTCAGAAATACGAAGAATTGAATGTGTAGGTTTAGTGTATGTGATGTGGTGACTACGTATTTTTAATATATGATATATCTGACTCCATGATATATAAATGCTGTAATTGCGCCAGAAGGATAAATAAATTACCACAAGATTTAACTATAATAAATCAGACTTTTATTCAAGAGAGAACATTGCACGTTCTCGTGAAGACATATGTGATCGATAGGTCGGTCGGAACGCAAGTGATGTTGAGTGAAGCGGTCGCTTTAGATCGAGGAGAGGGGAGACGCTGGTGGAGCGGGAGCTCGGAGTAGGGAGATCCACAGTGAAACTCGCTCACGAACGCGCTATTACACGGTGCTTGGTAAGGAAGGTTCCTACGGTTCTGACGTATGGTATAGGTATCGCTTAGTCAGATAGGTATCTGAAGTGCCATGTGAATGCTATAGAACGCTATACCATATCCCTACAGTACTCCCCCCCGAGTGTTCAACTAAACACGAAAATACAATGAATGAGGTATAAGCTTTGCTGGGTCGCAGTCTTCACGAGTGATAAATTTATAATATATTTATAATGTTTGCGCAAAATTAAAACTATTGATCGCAATGTATGACTAAACATATTGTATTGAGTATCGCAGATACTAGTCGACGATTATTCTTAACATCTAGTAAAATAGAATACAAGAGGTGTTAACAATAGTTCAGACTTTTGATTTTTGACTTGCTTAAAATTTATAAGGGTGCGAGTTTGCTAGAAATGGTACAAGATTTGAAAGTTACTGGAGACCTTTAGGTAAAAACGACTGTTAAATAACGAGTGTGAAGGAATTTAAAATAAAAGAAATGCAACACGCCTGGTTGGCGAAAGGATACAAACAAGTTGCGTTATCAAGTGCAAAATACATGGCCATACTTAGTGGACTTGGTAATATTTTACTTTAGAAATAGATTAAAGAAGTAAATTCAGTTGTTACTGCGTGTGTGAATGTGGTACAGTCGGTTAAGCATACACATAGGAATTCTAGACTTGGAAGGTAACTTTCTTTTTGGCATAGGTTCGCAAAAGAGGAGCTAGACCAGTTTCGTTATCTGAATCTCTTTGAATTGGCAGGATGCTTTCGACGTCGTCGCGCATGAAAAATGCTGGCTTTAAATGCTCAATGGACACTTGACGTGAAGTGCCATTGACGTCAATTTCATACACGCGATCAGAGGTTCGATTTATTATCTTATGAGGACCGGTGTAAGGCCGCTCGAGAGATTTCCTGGTGTGGTTGCGCATGAAAACATGCGAACAAACCGTTAGATCTTTGAATAGGAAGAGTTTCCGTTTGTATTTGTGATCTACTGGGATTGGCTTAATTTTTCGCATGTGTTTTCGAAATTCTTCGATGAACACCTGCGGGTCTGGAGCGAAATCGTCAGGAAGGACAAATTCTCCGGGAATTCGTAGCGTGGTGCCAAAAACGAATTCGGCCGGGGACGAACCGATGTCGAGGACATTAGACCTGAATCCTAAAAGGACGGTCGAGAGGGATTGGGACCACTCTTGGTCGGTATGGCACATTATTGCTGCCTTGAGGCATCGATGCCAGCGCTCGATCATGCCGTTTGCGGCTGGGTGGTACGCGGTTGTGCGGATGCGGTTACAACCTATAAGTTGTAATAGGGCTTTGAATACTTGGGATTCGAATTGGCTGCCCTGGTCCGTGGTGAGGGTCTCCGGTGCACCGTAACGTGAAATCCAGTTGTCGAAGAAGGCTCGACAAACTGTGGGGGCTTCGATGTCGGGTAGCGGTATTGCTTCGGGCCAACGAGAGAAGCGATCAATCATCGTTAGGCAGTAGCGGTATCCGTTGCTTACGGGCAGTGGACCTACAATGTCCATGTGGACATGGCGAAAACGTCCGTCCGGTGCCACGAAGTCAGCAGGTAGAAGCTGATTGTGTCGCGAAACTTTGGACTGTTGACACGGCGTGCACTGTTTGCACCAGTCTGCTATATTTCGGCGCATAGATGGCCAGACGTAACGCTTCCGAATGATGCGTTCGGTTATTTTAGCGTTTGGATGCGCAGGGTCGTGGAAAATGTGGAAAATTCGTTTTCGCAGTAGAGCTGGAATATAGGGACGTAAAGTTTCGCCTAATAAGTCGCAGTAAATTGCTGACTTCCCCGAGTCCCATTGGATTTTCTTAAGGCTTAAAGAACAGTTGGGATCCTTGAGGAGGACTTTCAGCTCGTCATCGGAATCTTGGATTGTGGCAAGTTCCGTGATGCTAAACTCAGTCGGAATGACAATTGCCTCGACTCGAGAGAGGGAGTCGGCCACGACGTTATCAACCCCAGACAGGTGTTCAATGTGGGTGGTAAACTGGGAAATAAACGACAGCTGTCGTTGTTGCCGCTGTGATGCCTTCTCAGACTTTTGCGAGAATGCGAAAATCAAGGGCTTATGATCCGTGACTATTGTGAAAACCTGCCCCTCTGGGAAATACCTAAAGTAGCGAATAGCTTCGAAAACAGCCGTTAGTTCACGGTCATAAGTGCTGTAGTTCTTTTGAGCTGGTGAGAATTTCCTCGAGAAAAAGGCAAGCGGCTTCCACACTCCGTCGAATCGTTGTTCGAGGGAGGCTCCCATGCCGAAGTCTGAGGCATCTGTTACGAGACGAGCCTCGGCATTGTGAGACGGATGGGCGAGGAGTGTTGCTTTAGCCAGGTCTTGTTTAACCTGCTCGAAAGCGTTTTCTGCCTCGGACGTCCAGGGGATGACCCTTTTGTCGTTTTTGCGCGAATCGCTGAAAAAACAGTTCAACGGCGCTTGTTTTTTAGCCGCGTGAGGTATGCTGCGACGATAAAAGTTGACCATGCCCAAAAATCTGCGGAGCTCCGCGACGGTTTTGGGCTTGGGAAAGTTGGTAATGGCCTGAACCTTTTCGGTGGTAGGTGCACAGCCATCGCAGCTGATTGCGTAACCTAAAAATTCCAGTTCACGATGACCGAGCTGGCACTTGGCGACGTTAATGCGAAGAGAGTATTCTCGTAGCCGTTGAAAGACGACTCTCAAATGGCTCTCATGCTCTTCGTCGTTCGAAGATGCAATGAGGATATCGTCAATGTAGGCGAAGACGTAGTCAAGGTCACCCAAGGCTTGATGGATGTACCGTTGAAAAGTCTGCCCAGCGTTTCGCAACCCGAATGTCATTTTCGTGTACTCATAGAGTCCGAATGGAGTGATGACAGCTGTTTTGGGAATGTCCTCGGGTGCGACAGGAATTTGGTGATATGCCATGTGCAAATCAATCTTGGAGAATACCTTCTTGCCGTGTAGGATTGTGGGAAAATCGCTCAAGTGTGGGACCGGATATCTGTCAGGCACGGTCGCGGCATTGAGCCTGCGGTAATCGCCGCAGACGCGCCATTCTTGGTTCTTTTTGCGAACCAAGTGTATAGGAGCGGCCCACGGGCTGCTCGATGGTCTGCAGATACCGTCTTTGGTCAATTGTTTAAAGATCGCTTTAGCCGCCGCGAGTTTGTCTGGGTGCAATCGTCTTGCTCGGTCGGCTGTCGGAGGTCCCGTAGTGATGATGTGGTGTTTAACCTTATCATTGGGAGGCGCGTTTATCTCTTGAGACGAGGATATGATTTCCGGGAATTCGGATAACAATTTCGAGAATGGAGTTGATCGATCGACCAGACTAACGCCGAAAATGGGAGTGGATTTGAGAAATGCCATGGTGCTAAGGCCAGTTTTGGTGTCGACCAGTCGCGATTCGTGAAGAAACGGTACGAGTTGATAATGAGCCAACAGGTCTGCTCCAATTATTGGATAGGGAACTGAGGCTACGCAAAAATTCCAAGTGAATTCGCGGCGCAAGTCCAGGTTGAGGGTAACGCGTTTCTCACCGAAAGTGCTGATTCGTGAGTCATTGGCTGCGTATAGCACTAACTCGCTGGGTTTCGAATTGTTACTTTGCGCATCAACAGGAAGCACTGACAAATCTGAGCCGGTGTCAATTAAATAGATAAGACCGGAATCACGATCGCGTATGTGGAGACGTTTGGACTGATTGTGACCTAAACCGAGAGTCTCCACTCGGTAAGGCTCTCTTAGTTTTCCGACGCCGGAGCTTTGTCTTTCCAGGTGCAAGGTGCTTCGCATTTTCGAGCGTTTTTGCGGAACCTGGAATGGTAATAGCATAGACTGCTTCTTCCACTACTTGCTGATCGATTGCGGTTGCGCGAGTTGCCACGGGAGTTTGAGAAATCTCTTTGACGACCGCGTTGCTGCTCGAGTTGAGTGATTCTACGCGAAAGTGCCTCGAACTGTTTGGTCTACTGTGCAAACATTTCCACGATTGAGTCCATGGGGGACTGAGAGGCCGTTGTGGAGCATACGTTACCCGAATTAGGGGTAGCGGAACTGTGCGGAGCTACCGCGAAGGTTTGGAAAGCAGATGGGTTTGAAGCCTCGCAAACTTTGTCTGCTAAGATCGCGAGGGCCGACAGGTCGGCAACTTGGGACATGGCCAAGATGGCACGGATCGAGCTTGGCAGCTGTTCTAGAAAAATTGATTTTAAAACGTCGTCACTACACGCGTTGTCATTAAGGCTCCTGAGGCGATTTAATAAGAGTGAAGGTTTACCTTCGTTGACCACCTCCCCTTTTAAAAGCTGACGCAGCTTAGCCTCGTTAGAGATGGAATACGTCGTTATGAGCCTGTCTTTGATTTGATTATATAGGTCTGGGGGTTGTCGATTGATGATATCTTTAACGTGCGCGACGATATCTGGGTCTAATTGAGCGATTAGCTCCTGAGCTTTCGACTTTTCGTTCCTAATGTTTGACCGCGCAAGGGATGCCTCGACTATAAGGAACCAACAAGCTGGGTCCTGTTTGTAAAATTTTGGAACTTTGGTTATAGAACAAGTCTCGGGATGGCTGGTCTGCAGATTCGCCAGTTTGGAGAGAAGCTCGGTAACGGTAGCTTGCTCTGTAGACCCGGATTGATTTGTGAACTTGGGTTGTTCGGAATCGGGGGTGGTGTTGGTCATTTTTAGGCCGTTTCCAGAGTATTTGCGCGACAAGGGTAATAAACGAGACGTAAAAAAAAATGGGTCTAATTCAAGTGAAGAATCTAGGCGGGTGAATTTTAAATTGATAATCTCAAAAAATGGAGCTGGCTATTTCTGGAGAAGGCCCACACCGGTTGCCTTTGTTTTTTTTTTTAAATGGGAGGATAGTGTTTTCCTCGCGACGGGAATGTCAAAAGCAACCTGCCAAAACTCGCAGGAAATTTATACAAAAATCAGACAAGAACATAATAGACAGTGTTAGATATACATAACATATAGAATAAAATCAGAAAATGCAATAAAATTCCTCAAAACAGAAACAAAATTAATGCATAAGCGTAGTGTTCGAGCGCAGAGAACCGAATTTCGTTAAGTAAAAGGCGAAATATAGATACGGATTCTCGGAACCAACAAATAAGAATTTTTATATAAATATCGTAAAATGCGCGAAAAGTGTGTACAAAATGCGATACTATTGTAATAAATATGGGTAAATCTCGCAATAAAAATGGTAAATTCGCGACACGAATTCGATAATGCAGCTAAAACTTGTGTATGTCGCATGATAAGTGGACAGCTGCGGATAAAATTGATAGAGAAGAATAAAATTGACTATCCGTCGCGGTAAAATTGATATAAATCACATTAAAAGAATTATAAATATCGCAAAAAAGGCGTTATAATCGCGAGTGAACAAAGAAAGAAAACTAACAACTGTCGGGGTTGAATTCTATTTAAAAGATGTAAGGTCACACCGCCGGAATTGAGAAAAATACTCGCAATTTACATGAATCGAAATTGAATGCGTCGCGATTGGCGACGCAAGTCGAAAAACCACAGAACTTTTGAATATTTATTTACGTATGTCGCATTTTAACGTAGCGCGGACATTTGTCAGTAAGATTGAATCTAGTGAATTTAATTGATGAAGAAATTGTGACTAAAAAATATTTTCATACATGACGTGCACTGCTTTCGCTGGTACGGACGCGCGAGTTTGTGAAAAAGTTGAATTTTTTACAAGAATTGTTTCGAATTATTATGTGAAATCACACAAATAAACAGAAAAATAATGTTTTCATATGACGGAATTACCGCTTAAAATTCACAAGTTAAGATCGAGAAAAATCTGTAAAATTCGGTTTCGGCACGTAACTGTTACATCGCGGCGATGGCGTCACTCCAACATGAAAATTTGGCGTCGCGCGGGAAATACACTTATAAAGGTGCGGTAAAAAAAAAATGACAGGTTTGTAAAAAGAAAAACACTTAGATATAAAATAATAAGGTTACCGCTTAAAATCCGTAGAATATTGAAGCTGCTGAGGTCTCAAATTGTTGAAATTTCCTTTAATTATTGCCGTGTGAGAGATCCTTGATGCTTTGGCAAATTAAAAATTGGCGTCCTTTCAAATTTTGTGTCGGCGTCCATCAAAAAGCAATCCATACTTCAATTTCATAATGGTTTTATGTCCAATTTTTGGGTTAAAATTTCCAGAAAATGTGCGTATAAAATATTTATCACGATCCGACCTATGATTTGTGTTGTGGTAATGCTCTCATGTGTGGCGTTTCGAGTCGGGGTCACCACTGTAGGTTTAGTGTATGTGATGTGGTGACTTCGTATTTTTAATATATGATATATCTGACTCCATGATATATAAATGCTGTAATTGCGCCAGAAGGATAAATAAATTACCACAAGATTTAACTATAATAAATCAGACTTTTATTCAAGAGAGAACATTGCACGTTCTCGTGAAGACATATGTGATCGATAGGTCGGTCGGAACGCAAGTGATGTTGAGTGAAGCGGTCGCTTTAGATCGAGGAGAGGGGAGACGCTGGTGGAGCGGGAGCTCGGAGTAGGGAGATCCACAGTGAAACTCGCTCACGAACGCGCTATTACACGGTGCTTGGTAAGGAAGGTTCCTACGGTTCTGACGTATGGTATAGGTATCGCTTAGTCAGATAGGTATCTGAAGTGCCATGTGAATGCTATAGAACGCTATACCATATCCCTACAAATGCACTTCACTTCTGTAAGGTGCTGACGAGGTTCCTGTCTCACAGGTGCAAAATTTCAAACCGAAGCATTTGGCAATGCAATTCTCGCACACTTGGAAATCAAGCTACCTGGCTAGTCAAATTTTCAAACGCTGCTTTGGCTCTCACGATGTATCCCTACGAACAGAAATCAAAATTGCACTCTTCTGAGCAACCTGGCACGGGCCAGAACTACTCAGATTTTTGTCCGTCCCACGTTGGGATCAAGAACCAAACAAAAGTTTTAATGGGTAAAAACTTAGTCCGTAAGATGCAACCACGTTCTATCCTTGGCACCGGAATTCCAACTTTCGACCACGTAACAGGAGTGAGCCGCCAGAATCGATGGGGTTTTAATCATTAAAATTGGGTTCGCGGACCGGACGTAAAATTTCGAAAATCTCTATCCGAGGGGAGGTAGGTCCGTAACGGGAGCGGTCAGTTTTCTTTTCGCGTCCTATTCGACTTACTGAAAAACAAAATTTGAGTTTAGTCTAGAAAAAATTCGCCCCTTTTCGAATCTCAAAATGAAAAGGAGCAATTTTCTCGGAAGGCTTCAATTCACTTTTACGATAAGTAGATATATTTTCTATCTGCCCTAAAAGCGAATTCACGGAAGGTGCCAGGTGTTCGCGCGTGTCTGTGTCGCGAATACCCTAAGGGACAAGAGATGGTTAATAACCCCACGGAAATAGAAGGTTTTCGCCCGCTCTATTAAGAGGAGGAGAAATTCGGAAGTCACTTCTGGACTTAGTTTTCCTTTCTCTATCCGACGAGCGGTAGTTTTAGTGCAACGACGAGCGGTAGTTCTAGTGAACACAAATTGGTGAGCTGTATCGTTCTTTTTTTTTCTATGATACTTTTCTTTTCCTCTACCTGTCGACACATTCTACCCATTATAGAATGTGCCCTGTCATTTGAATCTCGCTATTGTTTGTAATGTTCCCTATTTCTCTTCTTTAAATAAATCTCAGTGTCATTATAAAATATTGGAAAACCAAATATATTTCGAAGTCGGCAAAATTTCGAAATCCTAATTTTTCTCATAATTTTTTTCGGGACAACAACTCTCAGTCCGAGAGTAGGGGTTCCAACCCACATAAAAATTAACATAGAAATGTCGAGTCTCTCGCCCTTCCTTCAGTTTTGGGGAAGCCTCCCCCCAACGTACCGACACTAGGCAGCTTTTGTTTGCAGGGTCCTTTTTCTTTTATGGATTCAAGAATAAATTTTATTTAGTTCGTACGTGACAAACTGATGGTGGCAGCGGTGGGGCCTATCCCTGCTTTTGTCCCCCTTGACTTTTGCTACTAGTAACTTTGTTACTAGGCAGCTATAAACGCCCTTCAACTTTAAATTCGCACTTTAAATCAGCACTATAAATTTGTAACTATAATCATAACCTATATCGATAAATAAAATCAGATATAATTTTCATATTTCATGAGTGAATCATCATTTCCAATTATGGTAGCAATGCCACAATGCTAATAATCGAATGAACTTTTATAAGTACTTCCAGGTTAAATCAAAAACCCATGGGCATTAATTTGCCGGGGACCCAGCATTAACTTGCTCAGGTATTTTTAACTTGGCAGTTTTCCGCTTTTTTGCGAAAATACTGGGACTTATTTCAAAGGTTCTTTTTAATTATTTCTTTACTTGAGAATGGCGTTTCTCAAGTTTACACACAAGAATAAGTCTTGAACCTTGTACTCACGCCTTAACTGGCTAGAGTGCCACCAAATCAAACCAAAAACCCATCGACGTTAACTTGCCGGGGACCCGGCATTAGCTTGCCAGGTATTTTTGATTTGGCCATGTACCGGATTTTGGTTCCAGAATTATTCTCGTGTAAGAGAGCCATCATTCCCAATTATGGTACGGTAGGAAGATGTCTGATCTTCCGGGCAGCAGTAATACTCGAGCTCCCGGAAATCGAAACCCAAAAGCTTAATAGTCACGACGAATTTTCGTCCTTCTTTGAGAAATTATTGAACCAGGCAGAAGCCCCGATTAAGCTTTCCAAGCAAGCCCAGTCAGGAAGCCACTAAGAGTTCAGCAGAACACCATGTGCCTTCCACCTATACTTCCGTTTCAGTTTAAACTACTTGTTTTGTTTATAAATGATTAGAATCTCATCATTTTGCAAGGTAAGTAGAAGTTTCATGTTATTCGATTGCGGATTGTCTTTTCCTTAGAAAGAGCGTTACCGTAAAGTCTGAGTTGGAAAGTATTTTCCGATTCCGACTCGGGAAGCCTCCATCTCTGTGAGCGTACGTGTAGCCACATGCTCTGTTGCCACGTCGAGATTCAGGCGTTCCGCTATTTCTATCATGAACAGGAAACGAAGAAAGGCCAGATTGAAAATGTTTAGTTTTGTCAGGGATTTTAATCATGAGTGGTACCTCATGCTCCGAATTGGAACTAACTTCCAATTCTTTCTCGGTAAGCCTCCAGCTCTGTGAGCGTACGTGTAGCCGCAGGCTCTGTTGCCACGTCGAGATTCAGGCGCACCACTACTCCGTTCACGGATAATAACCGCAAGCGGATCAGGGCTAATACTACTCAATTTCAGTTCGAACTTTCCCACCATTCGCCCGGTCTGGCCTCGAGTACCTCCTCGGCCGTCATAGCGTCCGAAGTTTCTAATTTCGTGAACCAGAACCGGGAATCCTTAGCTAACCAACGCAGCCTCATTGCCTTCTTTTTTTTACGACTAGAGAAAGTTTAACAATTTTCCCACGAATCCTTCGGAAAATACAGACCCCTCGCCACGACCTCGTAAAAGAGGAAGGAGGTCCGGTGAAAAGCACAAGACAACTGCTGAAACTCTCAGAGTGGCTATATATATTGGTCTGGTTCATCCTGTGAAAAGAGTAGTCCCCGTGTGCTTAGTTCGGACGACGATTCGACCCATAAATCCGGCACCTATAGCTGGAAACGAGAGTCCAACTGGGCCAATCGTGGCAATTGATCTGGAACTAGAAGAAGCCCTTCCGCAAAGGAGACGTGCCCTCTTGGAAGAAAACCACCGCAATCACGCAGCCGAGTATCCAGAACGCGAAGTCGCTCCCCTCGCAGGACACATAAACGGCGATATCTCTGATGACGATACGGTTATCATGGAACCAGAAGTCGAAATCCTGGAATAGGATACCACACAGGTCTAGGAAATAAAAATAAAATAAAATCCCGATGTGGCCCATCATACTCCCTCTCTTGGATAGCTAATCACTCAGTCGCTAGCCGAGGGTTGTCGCAATTTCAGGTAAATTTAGCCGACCGATTTTGATGGTAATAAAAATAAATTTAAAGTTTCCGGTGTAGTAAACTTACGAGGAAGGGAAACGAACAAATAAATGCCACCTTTTGAGACCGAATTCGCGCCCCCAGTCGAAGGGCAACTGCCCACTTCGGTTGAAATACACGGTGACGAGTTTACTATCGGAAATAGGATACTACGGGTCATGGGAGAAGTGGAACTGGTAATAAGAGAAGCAGATTTCCAATTTTACGTTATCTCCAACCCAGAATCGATCGGGCTTAAGGGGTTTCTGCAAGACATCGCGAATGCCGCAGTTTACATCACTGAGGCAAATGAACCTGGGTTCATTAAGATCGTCCTCAGCAAGCTCAAGGGAATTGCCCGCGACAGCGTTAGGGACAAGCGCTTCAATAGGGTGAACGAATTAATCGCCCACCTGAAAAAACGGTTTGCCCCTACAAAAAAATACCAATGGTACTTCGAACATATAGTGAATCTCCGTATGCGTCAGAACGAAACGGTGAAGGACTATTATGACCGAGTCCAAGGCCTCCTAAGCGGTGCTCGACATGCAGTCAAAGATAAATACACCAAGGTTTACAACTTGGGAGCCGCGGATGAAGCAAAGGAAAGTAGCATAATAATGGGACCCATAACGGACGTCGCGCTCGACGCATTTATAAAGGGGCTCCAGGACGAGATGTCTACCTTCGTAAATACCAGGAGCCCCAAGGACCTCGATGAGGCCCTAGTTCATGCCCTACATATCGAAGAGAGGCGAAAGCAACTGGAGAGAGCCAAGAATCACCTCTCTGCCTATCCCATCTCCCGACCAAGGGAAGAGGTGCACGAACGACCGCGTTCACCTAGCCCCTAGTCGAGGCAAATGGAGAGGAAGGACAAAAGGAAGACGCAAGATTCGACAAGAAATAGCTCAAACGTAGATAAGGATCCTATAAATTATCCACCTCCCGCTCCGGCAGAATACCCGGCTCCCTACGCTCCTTAACCACTTCAATACCCTTATCCCTATCCTCCCTTCCCTCCTAACATCTCCTTCCCTTGTCATTACCCTCCGCGTTTTTCCGCCCCCTCATTTCCACATGGGTATACGACAGACAATGGAATCCGAGCCAACTCTCCATGGCAGAGGTATGGAAAATCAACGGATAGTACGACGCCTCCAAGGTCAGCCTCACCAGGACCGACAGGAAATTTAAACTTGCAACAGATTCCTCGCTCGGACGCGGCAGGGAGTCAGTCCACTCCCCAGCGCCCCAAAAAACATTTCCGCTTCCCGGAACACACCATCGGGTCCTACGAGCAGGAACCGAAATAGAAAGCTCCCCGGTTGTTTCTCTGACAGCACCAGAATTAAGACGCTCAACATGCAGCTTCCTGGTAGATCCGGGATCCGATGTGAATTTGATAAAAATCAAAACTCTGCTCCTCAAATTAAAATACGAAGCCGGACAAGACCGTCCTCCTGACAGATACATCCAGACCCTGTCGTGACGATTGGGACAACGAGGATCACCCTATTCGGTATCCCGGTCGAATTCCACATCGTGAAGAATGACTTCCCAATATCCCCCGATGGGATCATCGGAAGGCCTTACGCATTTCAGAATTAACATCGGATGAAAGAAACTACGTCTATAAAAGGGTAGAAGACTTCGCCGATATTTTTCACATAAACGGAGAAAGACTCTCGACTACGAATATAGTCCAACATAGGATCCCTACCACTAATGACGAGGTCATAACCAGGAAGCAATACCGATATCCCAACGAGACTGCTGACCAAGTGGCCGTTCAAATAAAAAAACAATATGATAGCGGGATTATAGGGCATTCCAAGTCCCCTTAAAACTCTCCCCTCTGGATCGTTCCTAAGAAATTCGACGGATCCGGCGAAAGAAAATGGAGGGTAGTAATCGACTTCCGAGCGGTCGAAAAGGTCATAGGGGACGCATACCTCCTGCCTAATATTACAGACATCCTCGATGATTTAGGGGAGGCCCAGTACTTTTCTGTGCTCGATCTAGCCAGTGGTTTCCACCAAGTCGAAACCCACCCCGATGACAGGGTCAAAACGGCATTTTCTACGCCTCGAGGACACTTCGAATATCTGCGCATGCCAATGGGGATCAAAAACGCCCTTGCTACATTCCAACGGCTGATGGACACGGTGCTAAAAGGGATGCACGGGACCGAAGTCTTCGTTTACCTGGATGACATTGTGGTTCACTCCAAGGACTGGAAGAACATGATATGAAGATCAGAAGGTTGCTGTATCGTTCCGAGCAGCCAACCTGAAACTTCAGCCTGACAAGTGCGAGTTTCTACAAAAGGAAGAAGCATACCTTGGCCATATTATTAGCCATGAGGGGATGAAGCCAAATCCGGCCAAAATAGAAGCGATACAAAATTTTCCTCGCCCAAGAAGCGTGCGTAACATCCGACAATTCCTTGGGCAATCGGGTTATTATCGACGGTTTATACAAGACTACGCGAAAATCGCCAAACCTCTGACCGACCTCCTTCAGAAGAATGTAAAATGGAAGTCGGGCACGGAACAGGATGAAAGCTTTTATAAATTTTGTGACTCTCGCTCTGTAGCGAGCCGATTTTACGGTATCCTAATCTTAGAAAAACCTTCAAGCTGACCACTGACGTTTCGAACCACGCCGTCGGCGCCATATTGACCCAAGAAGAAGAAGGGCTAGACATGCCCGTTGCCTATTTTTCCAAGGCCATGAACAGTTGTCAGGAAAGGTACCCCAAGGATGGCCATCGCCCTATCCCAGGAACACTTCCGACCATATTTGTACGGTCGAGAATTCATACTCGCCTGTGACCACAAATTCGAATACAAGCAGGGAAAGCTAAACAGAAGAGTAGAAGCATTATCGGGGAATCCTTATGACAATCCTTCTGAAAATTCAGAAGAAAACAGGGACCCGGAGGACCTGAGTGGAACCCAAGGACTTCACACATCCACTCAGCCGATCAAACTCTCTACGGAAGGGACCTACTCACGAACAAACCCCCCAAAGGTACTGGTTCTGACCCGAGCGGGAGCAACAAGAAGCGGCCTCGAAGAAAAGAGGGATGCCCCAGGGACATCCACCAACCCTAGAAAGCGAGGAAGGCCGAAGAAAACACCAGTTCCAGAAAGCGAATCCAATGTGGCCACTGTGCCGTCAGAAGGAGCCCCTAAACTTAAACTAGGAGAAAACTCCATAGGTAAACGACTGTTGAGAAGAAGAGAAGCAAGTAAATCACCGGTCGCTAGAAGTGAATCCTCGACCGAGCCATCTTCGGATGATGAAAACTCTCATTCTTCGGACGCGCCTGTATTTCAAAAATCTCATAGCGTGTTACCCGACTTGGAACCTGCAGTCAACGTTAAAAGGGATGACTCGGCCCCAAAGAGTGCTCCCCCTGGAATTAAGAACCCGAGTCCGAGTTTGTAGATGTGTACGTGGACGGTGCATGCAGCTATCATGGAGGCGAAGAACCGAAGGCTGGTATAGGGGTCTGGTTTTGCCCAAACAACCCCCTGAAGTTTCTAGTCAGCAGCGCAACCGAATGGATTCCTAAATGGGAAGCAAATTACCGGAAAACTTAAGAAACCTCGGTAACGAAATGGCTGATAAATTGTCCAGAGAAAGCGTCCAGGGTCCAGCAATCACCGATGTAATTGAGCTGTCCTCTTCCAAGGCAAGCTTCAAAGAGGACCTTCAGAAATCCTTTGCGCAATTCGACGCTTAAACCTCTCTGAGCTGGGATCATGAAGGAATGGAGGAAAGCATCCAACTGCCGTGTACATACGTCTTTGAAGGAGAACAGGATGAAGAATTACTCAAGGGATTAGAGCTGCTCGACCCCTGCAGAGAATACGATGACGACATTTTCGCGGAAAGGGTGAAAAGCTTTTTGGAAAACTATGAGAAACAGGTTTCCCAAAGAGCTAATGAGAACTCAGAACCCGAATTAACACAACCCACTCCACCAATAGCCAAGGAAACCTCTGCTAAGGAAACTCTTAGCCCCGCTAGACAAATCGAACAACAGCTACCTTCTTCCCCCACAAAAGATTCCGGTGTGGTGAGAAGAAGCACCGTTCGATTTAAGAATCCTCCCGAAGAAAAGGAACCCATCCCAGGGCCCCCCATCGTTGGAAGAAACCAACAAATGGGAACCCTAACCTTTACCCTAGCACCTGCCATGGCGCCAGACCTACACCTTTCTCCAATGCCCATATGGACACAACCCTTAAGGAAGAAGGAACTTCGTTCAATAGACGACCGGGGTTCAACCCACGAAAATAGCAGGCAGGAAAGACATTCGAGCCCTCACAGAGAAACCCCTCCATATTTTCCTCTTCCCTAATTGATGTGAACATACCGTACATCGATGATTCCCCAAATACCGAGACACCCCTCCAAAAGCTCATTGAAGTAAGGTCAAAATTGGCTGAATTGAGCGAAAGCGGGCCAAACATTCTACACCAATGGACTGAACCTCTGACGTACAGGCGGGATAATTACGCTCACTTTATTTCAGAGGATTGTGAAACAACGAATCCTATTGCGAAACTCCTCATCGCTACCGAGCGTCTTGATATTCAAGACCTGTGGGAACGCAGGTCCAAGAAGGGACAGGTCTTGGTTACTCCCCACGGTCGACGTTACACCTACTCTGTCACGGTGAAAAGGCGACACGTGGACAATATCGACTAGAAGGACGTAACCATAGGGCTAACCCACCTTCGTACCGCGTTGGAACGAGACAACCAAACATCTTTTTGAATGGCCAACTCCGGAGACGCCCTAGAGTCGTTGCCCCAGAACAAACTGGCGGAATTACTGACGGCCGGTTTTCAGAATAGCGGTATCGCTATTACTCTGTCACGGCTTAAGAGATCAAATTAGCGAGTTTACCCGCAGTTGTCAAAGTTGTCTAGAACAGAAGCTGGTACGAGCTAGGACTCGGGAACCTATGCTCATAACCGACACCCCAGCCGAGCCCTTCGAAAAAGTGTTCCTTGACACAGTGGGAAAATTGCCCACTACACCGAACGGGAACCGTCAAATCCTGAAAATGCAGGACAACTTCAGTAAATACTGCATAGCTGTCCCGATACCTGACCTCAAGACAACCGCTATAGCTCATGCAGTGGCCACTACCCTGTTTTCTCAGTATGGTGCCCCTCGAAGTATCCTGACTGATAGGGGAGGGAGCTTTGTGAGCAAGCTCATGAAACATCTTCAGAGGTTGTTCCAGGTAAAACAACTTACCACCTGCGGTTACTGACCTCAAGCCAACGGGGCCCTTGAAAGAAGTCACATAGTCCTGACAGATTATATTAAGCATTACGCTGACGATTATGATGATTGGGACCGATTGCTCTTTTTCTTCATGTTCGCTTATAATACGTCAGTACATGAGGCGACTAATTTTACGCCCTACGAATTGGTATTTGGTCGAGTGGCAAGAACACAACGAGCTCCTTCCCCCAAAGCCAAGAACTGGAGACATACTTCTCCTATCTGCGCGACCTGATAGTGAGAATAACAGAAATCCAGAAACTTGCGGCCGAAAATTCAATTAAATCAAAAACGACTCCTAAAGAACAATATGACCGCAAGGCCCGGCCCTTGAACGGGGAGATAGGGGGCCAAGCCTTCGTTATCAAGGAAGTGAGGGACGGTAAATTCTATAGTAGGGCCACTGGTCCTTACACGATAGTCGGATTCACCGAAAATAACAACGTGATCCTCGAAACCGAAACCGGCGACCGATTCGCAAAACACAAAGATAAAGTTAGGATCGTCCGCTGCTAAACTCGAACGAACCCTAAGAAAGAATCTAAAGACAGAATATGCCCTTTCGAAAAAAAAGAAGTTTTCTTATTCTCTCCTGTGACCAACTATCAAAGGCAAAAATCATTAAGGCGTTTGGCCGCACCTTACAATTTCTCTAGTAATCGGGGCCCTATCCTGTCTTGGACTTCCTTCCTTTGCCGAAGAGAAAATCTAATTCGTGTTTCTTTTAGGTAAAAGATGATGAACATATGGTCGATAATCCTCCTGGATTCCTTTGCCACCTTGGAAGGCTCCAACCCCACTACTTATAGGAGCAATCCTTTAAGATCCAGTACAGGAGTTTACCACGAGCATCTGGGACCAATAAGACGAGTCGCTGAAACGTGGAGGGTCACTGTGTTCCTGGACTTGCAGAAGATCTAGGTACCCCTAGATTCTTACCAACAGCGATTCCAACATTTATCCGATCTGTGTCTACTTGGATTCGGAATATTTTGCCTACAGACGATCACCGACTACGGTCTCGACGCTAAGTTCCTGATAGCCGAAGGCCTGAAGAAGGAAGTATCTAGGCAGGCCGCAGAGATGTGGGAGCACACCAATAAGGCAACGCCTTTTAGCCTACCGATGGAAATGAGAAGCCGACAAGCACAACCACTATTGGGAATCCTAGGAGGCCTCATTGGACCCATAGCGGGCCTAATGACCTACAGTGACGGAAAACCCATCGAAGCGGGAATCGCCGAATTGAAGCAGGCTCAAAGCAATTTGTCTCACCTGGTGGGTAAACAGACTCACATAGTTAGGGATCAGTTAGAAGGAATTCATGAGCTTTCAAGAACCAATAAGGAGAGGCTAATCCTACATGAAAGACACCTGACCCAGGACAATCTTAGGTTGGAAAATCTTACGCGGGAAGTTGCGGGGCTCAAATATGCCCAAGCACTGACTTGCGTGCTTAAGACGGTAGACTCAAGCCTTCACGACTACATCCGCACTGCCCATCGCATCCTGGAAGTCATTCACACGTCTAGCCAAGGGAAGATGCATCTCTCCCTCCTGACGTCGGAGCAACTAGAGCCAGTCTACCGAGATATCCAGGATCATTATCCCACGCTTGAATTCCCTACCCCAGGACCTCAGGTGGACCTCAAGGAACTAGCTGACATAGTTACCATCACAACCATGTATAGAAAGGAAATCCTGAGCATACTACTGGACATTCCACTATTGCAACCATCTTACTACCTAGCATACCAATTACATCCAGTACCTGTATTCCAGTCGGTATTAGGAAATGGTTCTGGAAGTGCATACTTCTTACCAAGGTTTAACCATATTGCCATTGGAGAATGCCAACGAACCTACATCCTGTTGGACAATCCTACTACAGGGTCTGCAACGACAATTCACCCGTTAACGAAATTGCTACCCATCAAACATGTGAAAGCGAGCTGCTATTGAACCCTTCAACGGAAGCTCTCCGAAGATGCGACATCCGAGTGTCCTACAATAAGGAATCAGAATTGATCCCTATTAACTCTTTGGGTGGCTAGCTCTACTCCCTAGCTGAGCCCTTGTCCGCCGAGCTGCGGTGTCCCAATCAAACCAGGTCTCTCTTCAGCTTGAAAGGAATTGGGTTAAAACAGATCGCACCCGGTTGCCATCTCAAGACACATGATCAAACATTTTTCGGAATAATCAGCGAGACCGGAACAACGGAGGTCATCTATGAGCCGCTCCTCCACCTCAATCTAGCTGACCTATCGCCAATTTTAAGGGAACATGGAAACTTCACCACGAAAGATGAAAAGAAGAAACAGCACATGGTGGACGATTCCGTCAATGATGAAGCCTTTCTTGCCAACGAGGTGTCTCTGGATGACTTAGAAAAACAAATTAACGACATGAATCTACAACATCGAATTAAGGCCCAACACTTTACGCTGATTCAAGGTTGTTACGTGGGACTAGTCCTACTCGCCATAGGCCTCTGGTGCTACTGCTGCTACCCTCTTGTCAAATTTGGCATTACCAGAGCATGTCATGAGAAGGGCCCGAAAGACTCCAACTACAACCAGATCAATCCCGAAGCGAAGAGGCCCTCGGAAAACACTAAAGAAGCCCGTATTGAGATCGAGCTACCTCTGACTAATCTAGAATCTTCAACAAGCACGAGCAGTTGTGCCTCGAAGAAAACGCCTGCAGTAACACCAAGAGTTGCGACGCAGCCCTCGGCGCACACCAGCTCAACTATTTCAAGGCCAACGATCCAACTCCCTGCGCAAACGCTACAACCATTCTGAAATTAAGCTACGTACACTGGCTGTATGCGTATGGATATGAATGGATAAAATAAGTCATTTCCGTTTTTGTGAACATAGCTTAGAAATGTAAAGGAAGGAATCGGGCTCCCCTCACTCGCAAGTTACCCTAAATTTCGGGGACGAAATAATCAACTTCCGGTGTGGTTTGTTACGAGCGAATCTCCATTTTTTTATAATTAATGTGCCTCGAAATAATATTTCAGGCGACATTGATTCAAAACTCTATATGAGTTTCAAGGGACTCTCTGTTCGCTCGTAACCTGAGAGCTTACTGTCAGCATGCTTACGCAGCATTCCAGGCTCCCGGGTACTGACAGCGAGCCAACTTGCGAATGAGGAGAGTCATGACCTGAGAGAATAATTTTAATCAAGGATTAAAATTATTCTCTGATGAAAGCATGCTTTTTATTTTTACACAGGTATTTTAATTTTGTTTCCTCTTCCCCAAACCACTCAATAACATGACGGTCGATTGCGGAAGGGAATTGTATGAATCTACGGAATGATTAGTGCGCACCTGGGCCTAGGTGAAAGAGAAAATGAAACACTGTACCTAGAATATAAGACCAAAAGATAAAAAAATAGAATTAAGGGAAAGGAAAATTAATTCTAAGACATCAGCCTCGAGGACCTAAATTAAAAACATGTAAGAGAACCTAAAAAGAACGAGGGTATAGTTGCACTCGCTATGCGGTCACACACGCACACGCGCAAGGCACCCATTCCATCTCTATCTCTCCTACGTTCTAAACATCGCCGTCGCATTCTTTGCATGTAGCTACGCTGCCGCGACGATTGCAAGCCTCCGCACTCTACACGCTGTCCTCTCTCTCTCTCACCACGCCATTCTTCCACAAGTCCGTCTCGCTTTCGCCTTTACATACTTCCCACCGTAGCCGGACAGTACGAGCACGTGGATAATACCAAAACAACACCACGTGCTCACTCAGCAAAAACTTGTAACGCCAAAATGCTAGTTTATTTTTTGATAAAAGGGTTGGAATTAATATATACTTATATTTGAGTTGAAAATTCCAACCTGCATCAAATTCAATGCAAATTGAAATTAAAATTTCTTTCAGAAATATAAATAAAGACTTGAATGCACCTCACTTATGTAAGGTGCTGACGAGGTTCCTGTCTCACAGGTGCAAAATTTCAAACTGAAGCATTTGGCAATGGAATTCTCGCACACTTGGAAATCAACCTACCTGGCTAGTCAAATTTGCAAATGCTGCTTTGGCTCTCACGGTGAATCCCTATCTTCCTAATCCAAATTCCGCAACTCAAGAACCAAATCAAGAACCAAACAAAAGTTTTAATGGGTAAAAACTTAGTCCGTAAGACGCAACCACGTCCTATCCTTGGCACCGGAATTTCAACTTTCGACCACGTAACGGGAGTGAGCCGCCGGAATCGATGGGTTTTTAATCACTGACATTGGGTTCACGGTCCAGAAGTAAAATTTCGAAAATTTCTATCCGACGGGAGGTAGGACCGTAACGAGAGCGGTCAGTTTTCTTTTCGCGTCCTATTCGACCTACTGAAAAACAAAATTTGAGTTTAGTCTAGAAAAAATTCGACCCTTTTCGAATCTCAAAACGAAAAGGATCTATTTTCTCGGAAAGCTTCAATTCAATTTTACGAAAAGTAGATATATTTTCTATCTTCCGTAAAAGCGAATTCACGGAAGGTGATAGGTGTTCGCGCGTGTTTGTGTGTGTCACGAATACCCTAAAGGACAAGAGGTGGTAAATAAACCCACGCAAATAGAAGGTTTTCGCCCGCTCTATTAAAAGGAGGAAAAATGCGGAAGCAACGACGAGCGTTAGTTCAAGTTTTTTTTTTTTTTTTTTTACGAGGGAAGGTGGAAAACGTGCTAACACACACCGAGAAGGGTCCGCACTTCTCGGTAGTGTCGAGATATTGAAATCATCAATACAATGATCTTAATATATATAAATATACACAAAGATCTTAATTTGACCATTATAGCGATGCTACCAACGACCGACTAAAAACCACCACCCTTTCTCTTTGGCAGGAAGCCCCCTGGAAATACTTTCGCATTACTTCAGGGGGTGCCATTTCTTCGCCTACTGGGGCGTCTGCTGGTCTTCTTTGTCAGCTGCTCATCCCAACCAAGATGTACGCATCGTCCTCAGTAGTGCGGTGGTACCGCACAACGGGCTCTTCGGCCTTCGACGTCTTGGTTGAGTATAGTTTGTTGGACCGCCTTGCTACTCTACCTACTGGGGGTTCTACTGGTTCCCTTCTTCTGATGTTATACAACTTAACTGTTCCAACCAGGATGAACGCATCGTCCTCAGTAGCACCACAATGTCGCACAACGGGCTTGTCGGCCTTCGATCATCCTGCTATTGGGCATGGTTGTTTTCAGCTGTATGTTTACGTTCTGCAGTTATTAGCTTGCAGCTTCTCTGGCTCCGGACTTCATCTCGTCGATTTTCTTCTGACGTAGGACTGTTTCTACATAACTAGCTACGAGTTCCCAGTTATCCTCACTAGCCAGCATCAAGTCCATGAGAGCATCTGGTGTAAAAACTCCGACCTCGCTTTGCAGCCTTTTTCTCTCTTCTGCCCACCTGTTGCACGCAAAGAATGTGTGGAGCGCGTCGTCACGATCACTTCTACATTAAACGCAGTCTGGCTTTTCGGCTTTCCCTATTTTATATAGGTAGGCCCGTGCCCGTACTTGTAACACTGCGTCTACCATGGACATCCCTTTCCGGAAACCATACTGACTGCTGGATAAATCTCCAGCCGCCTGTATACCCGATTGTAGTCAGGGTTTTAAAAGCCTTTCTAATAGCTTCCCTGCCGTGTCCAACAGACACAGAGGTCTGAATGATGACAGTGAGGTTGGGTCGCCTTTGCTCTTTTCTACCAATACCAGCTTTTGTCTCTTCCACTGTTTCTGAAACGTACCACTGCTAAGGCAGCTGTTGTACACGCCTAGCATTATCCCGGGGCTTACCTCTACAGTTGCTTTTATATAGCCTCCACTGGGATGCCAGTCGGGCCTGGTGCTTTCTTATTTTACAGCGATCTTGCTGCTGTTATAAGCTCCATCTCTGTAAAGAGCGGGATTTCATGCGTCATTGTGTACGCATCTTCTTCTTCCCGCAGTTGGTGTATGAAGAAAAGCGTATTCACAATACTTGCCATTTTTTTGGCATCACGCGGTCCCACTGAGGTAAGTTTCCGAAGCTTGCGAGTTACAATATTGTAGCCCAAACCCCAGGGGTCCTTATCCACTTCATCTTTGATGTTCTGCCATCCAAGGATCTTGCTCTTTTTTATGAATTTATTAAATTCCTTCTTGGCATGCTTGAATGCCGCGTTTCTCAGTGCTGCTTCGGTTGGTCTTTTCTTCTTCACACGCTCCGGCGATTTGCAATCTCATCCGACCACCAATAGGCCAGGCGTCGATTGTCGCGTGGTCTTTTCTTTGGCATAGATGCATCACGGGCTTGACGTATCAGCTGCATCGTGGTCTCAACAACCCTTCTGGTGTCTTCTTGAGCCATCGCAGCTACTGCCTCCTGTCCGTTGATGAGCGTTGACGCCATCTTTTGTTTGTCCATCTCTGCTGCATTCCATTTATGTTGTTTGGACGCCTTATGCCTTTTTCGGTATAGAGACACTTGTATACGGAAGTTTATATACAAATTGTCACTTCCGGTGTAGTACTCCATGACCCTCCATTTTTGGACCCTTCTGGCAAGATTCTCTGTCACCAGAGATATGTCACGGGTGGTTTCCCTCTGCCCAGGGCGTCGAAAACTGGTCTCTCCCGAATTCAGAACGATGAGCCCCCTTCTTGCGGCCATCTCCATCACTTTTTTGCCTCTGGAGTCTATATACGCCATACCCCACTGTAAAGCTTTTGCGTTGAAGTCTCCGACGATCACTATTTCCTCCTCAGTGTCTTGCAGCATCTCTTCGATGTTCTCGAGTTTCGTCTGGGAGTCATTGATGGGCTCATTTGGTGTGAGGTAGCAGCTCACAAACGTGATCCTACCACTCTTAACCCAGACGTATCCCTCGCCTGCCCCGTGACTTTCCAAAGGCACCTTGTCTGTGTTCGTCACCTATATCGTAGCAGTTCCCAGCTTGTCAGAGAACCATGTGGTGCTCGTCCTGTCCTGGTACTGCTCGCTGAGTATCAACAAATCGGGCTTCTCATCGTACGTAAGTTGCGTAAGAAGGTCGTTCGCAGTTTTACTCCTATTTAAATTCGCTTGGACTATATTAATCATTGTATTGCGATGGCTTTAGCTTTATCTAGGGCCACGCGAAATACCGAGCACTTACTTGAGCCAAGGACATGGTTCACGGGCTCTGTGCCTCCGCTCTTTTCTGCGCATAGGACGCAATGCAGCTCCCCTGAGCAGGTGGCCACCTTGTGTCCCTCCTTACCACATTTGTAGCACAGGGCAGTACGGTCCGGTCCTTTGCAGTCACGCGATTGATGACTGAAGCCGAGGCAGTTAAAACAGCGAACGACTTGGGTCCTCTCTCGGATTCTGCCATAAATCCAGCAAACTTTTATACGCCTAGCTTCAAGGGGTTTCCTGGCTTCTTGCTCGTTGATGTCAACGATAGTCATAACTTGCCCCCATTTATTTACCTTAGAGACAGTGACCCTGAGATCTCCAGCGTTTCCCTCAAGGTCACGTCTCAAAGCTTCTTCCAAATCTTCCTTGGTCGTGATGCTGTCAAGATCCATGATTTCCAGGGTTATTCTGGGTACAAGGCTCCTGACTGCTCCCGTATCGCCAACTGATATCGTTACGGCACTTACAAAGGCTTGCGTCTCCTTCGTGCCTTTTTCCAGCTCCATTATATTGTCGCCTCCACGGGTTCGACGAATGGAGCGGATATCCGTGCCTGTATCTTCCGGTTTGATTTTTTGTCTGATGTTACTCAGCACGCCCGCATAGGTCTGCCCTGTTGCAGCTTTAATGAGCACAACATCGAGACGTTCCTTTTTGCCTCGTCAGCGTTGCTGTTTTCTGGTCTCATCTCCTGGTTTGGCGTCATCTTCCTTTGAGATGTTTCCTTCTCTTTTCTTAGGAGTCGCATCTTTTGGTTTCTGTTCCGCATTTTTCATTTTGCTGCTTACAACGGTTTTCCATTCTCTCGGCGCTTCTTCGCCTCTTTTCCGCTTATCGATCGGCGTGGCCGTCTGGTTTTCAGCGGGGCTACTAGCTGTTCTTTTCGCCGAGGACGCTGGTTTTTTTGTAGTGCCCGAGCTATTTGTATCGGCATGTGACCGGAGTAAACCAGTCATGCCGCAGAAATGGTCGATCTCATTATTCTGCTTCTTCCGTTTTGTTTTTAGCTTTTGGATCAATTCCTCCATGTGCGTAATCTCTTTTTTCACCGTCGCGCTAATGTTTTGCTGCCTACCGGCCGCTTCTGACACTGACGACGCTACAACTGTCATTTTTTCAATGATTTCTTTTCCTCTACATGTCGACACATTCTACCCATTGTAGAATGTGCCCTGACATTTGAATCTCGCTATTGTTTGTAATGTTCCCTATTTCTCTACTTTGAATAAATCTCAGTGTCATTATAAAATATTGGAAAACCAAATTTATTTCAAAGTCGGCAAAATTTCAGAATCCTAATTTTTCTCATAATTTTTTTCAGGACAATAAATCTCAGTCCGGGAGTAGGGGTACCAACACACATAAAAATAAATATAGGAAAGTCAAGTCTCTCGCCCTTCCTTCAGTTTTGAGGAAGCCTCCCCCAACGTACCGGCACTAGGCAGCTTTTGTTTGCAGGGTACTTTTTCTTTTATGGATTCGAGAATAAATTTTATTTAGTTCGTACGTGACAGGTATGAGGGTTATCACCCCTAGGGCGGTGGACTCACCTGCGATCGGCACAGGAACCCCAACGTGCAGGCTTTTTCATACTCTCATGGATCCAAGAAAACAAACTTTAAAATCTCCTTTGAACAGTGAAGTGCTCCCGAATACTTTTCACAAATTTGATAGAAAGCGTCAATCGTTTTGCTACATTTGTGGTAAGTATAAAGTGAAGAGCAATCTGAGAAAGTTTTCAAACAAGATGAAAAGTATTTATAGAAATTGCTTTGGTTTTGAGGTGACTCATCAAGAAATGGAATCGGTTCCGCATTTAATATTTAGCACTTGTAGTATTTCATTGAGCCGGTGGAATGAAAAAGAGGATCGATCGAAACTAAAATTAAAGACATCCATTAGATTGAGACAACGGGAAGGCGAGAAAGATTGCTATTTCTGTATAAAGAATTTTGCAGGATTCAATAGTCGCAATATTTCTCAAATTGTTTACGCAAATGTTTCCATCTATCAGTGAAGTGGAAAGTGAAGACCATTCAGAACAAGAGTACGAGAGATTTTACGAAACGGATGATGTAACAAGTTCTATAGATGATGATGATTACACTCCATCTAACCATTCTGTACCACAAACCTTCTCATAACAAGAACTTAATGATTTAATTAGGGATTTAGGGTTATCGAAAGATAGAGCCGAGTTACTAGCCTCAAGGTTGAAAAAGAAGAACTTGCTATCTAGTAAAACGAAAGTCTCTTTCTACCGAGATAGAGATACGAGTTCAGAAAGTATTTCTCGCGGGATGCAGATCTAGTTTATTGTATCGATGTAGAAGGCTTGATAAATAAACTAAAGGCAAATTCGTACAGAGCTGAAGAATGGAGGCTGTTTACAGCTTCATCAAAACGTAGTCTGAAGTAAGTGTTGCTCCATAATACGAACAGATATGCACCGATACCAGTAGCGCAATCAACAGTATTGACAGAAGAATATATTAATATCGAAGCAGTTCTGAAGAAAATTAAGTATGAAGAGCATAACTGGCAGATTTGTGGGGACCTCAAGATTCTGTCTATGATTCTTGGGCAACAATCGAGCTATACTAAATTCCCATGCTATTTATGTCTCTGGGATAACGTAGATAGGATAAATCATTATAAGCCGATTGATTGGACACCAAGATCGGAGTTGGGTCCAGGCTCACCCAATGTGATAAACGAACCACTTGTCGATCCTGCAAAAATCCTTCTGTCGCCCCTTCAAATAAAGCTTTGATTGATTAAACAATTCGTTAAAGCACTAGACAAAGACGGCCAATGCTTTGCTTATTTAGGTCATAAATTCCCGGATATTTCTGACTATAAACTGAAAGAAGGTATTTTTGATGGTCCACAAATTCGCACAATAATGAAGGATGAAAAATTTATGGATGCAATGAATGATTTCGAAAAGGAAGCATGGGGCAGTTTCAAGAAAGTTGTAAAACACTTTCTGGGTAATAACAGAAGTGAAAATTACAGGGAGATAGTGTCTACTATGGTTGAAAACTTGAGGAAACTAGGTTGTTTGATGAATCTTAAATTGCATTTTCTTCATGCACATTTGGATTACTTTCCAAGCAACTGCGGAAATTTCAGTGAGGAGCAGGGAGAGCGATTTCATCAGGATATCAAGACAGAGGAGCGTTGGTATCAAGGACGATGGGATGAGCATATGATTGCAGACTTCTGATGGATGCTAAAAAGGGATTGTAAGATAAAAGGGAGAAAGAGCAGAAGAAAACCACTCCATAGATCTTACAGTGATAAACGTGTCCGCAAGACCAGAAAAACAATATAATAAAATTCGAATTCTAGTATGGAAACCTAGGTAATGTGGAAAAACTCAGGTCAGACGTGCTTTTAGTGTGTCTATCAACAAGAAAAAATTTGGAAGTAGGTTTAGTCCCCGCCTCTCAAATCCTGCTGGAGCAACTTGAGCTAATGAAGGATAACTCAGATTCAATTGACTCTTACTAAGACCTGGCTATATTATAGGAAATGTATCGTATCTAGGGGAAAAGCCTGACCTACTGAGGAAGAACCAAGTTCAGATTCGTATTCAGCACCCCAGAATACATCAAGATATGATTTTCGGGCCGCCTTCCAGATGAATTCAATACCGAGGGTATTTCATGTATAAAAAAGCTGCTTTTCTAGGGAATTTTTCGCGTCTAGTGTGAAAGCCTGACGGGATGAGGGCAAACTAACATCATATTCATATTTAGCGAAACAAAATATATAAGAATATTATACTCCGACCTGTTTATAGACGATTTCAAAAACAAGGGCAATTTCATACACGAGAAAGCTGATTTTCTAGGGATTTTTCCGCGTCTAGGGAAAACCCCGATGTGATGGCGGGAAATTAGTCTCAGATTCGTGTTCAGCGCCCCAAAATACATAAAAATATAACCAAGGGTGATTTATACCCAGAAAAGTTGATTTCCTAGGGAATTTTCCGCGTCTAGGTGAAAAACCTAAGGTGATCGGGGAAAACTTATGTCAGATTCTTACTCAGCGCCCTAAAATACATAAAAATACCGTGCTTGATCTTTTTCCAGACGATTTCAATAACGAGGGTTATTTCATACACGACAAAGTTGGTTTTCTAGGGAATTTTCCGCGTCTAGAGGAAAATCCTTACGCGCTCGGTGAAAACTGATGTCAGATTCATGTTCAGCCCCCCAAAATACATAAAAATGTCATGCCTGATCTTTTTGCAGCCGATTTCAATAACAAAGGTTATTTCATACCCGAAAAAGCTGATTTTATAAGGAATTTTCCGCGTCTGGGAGAAAATACTGACGCACTCGGAGAAAACTCATGTCAGATTCGTGTTCAGCGATTTACTTTAATTTCAGTTGATTTACTAGGGAATTTTCCGTATCTAGGGAAAACTCTTGACGTGCTGGGGAAAATCTGATGTCAGATTCGTGTTCAGCGCCCCAAAATACGTACAGGTACCATACTCTGATATCTCGCACAACCCACTTTTGTGTGGGCCTGTGTGATTGATAACTTTTAATAAATAGTCCTTTCTCGGATAATGTTTATCCTGAACTTCAACCAGCTTTGACGGTCTAAACGAGATGAGCAGATAGCCTGTACAAAAATTACTGCAGTGTCACTGAGTGGAACATCAAATTTTGAAATTATTTTCAAAATATTTCAAGTGGACGTGAAAAACTAGAAAAATACTTCAAAAAATTCCGCGCTCCATTGGCAGAGCAGCCACAACTTGAATTTTCTTGTTATTTTATCCGGAATCATTAAAAAAGTGTCACTGAATTCGGTGACACGAAAATCATAAGATGCACATTTTGCGAAATTTTGTTAACCAACGAACAAATAACATTCTTATACTTAAGTGAAGACTCACACAGGAATAAAATGAATGATTTTTTAGTTTTGCAAAGTGGCCACAAAGCTTCATTTTCAAAATCTCCTGACTTTTCCCTGACCATTAATATTCAAAAACCAGAATTTTGATCTTGTAACATTTTGACGTCCGCTAAAGAACATTTTGAGTTTTTTTAACCAGCATTTTTATATATTTTTCATAATACATGCATGGAAACCAGTCACTTTCTCTGCATGGTTACCGTGGAGAAAGGTGGGCCTTACATTCGAGTGAGAAGATAATGACTCAAGCAGTTTAACGAACGACTTCAAACTGCATAATTGAAACAACTCTCACTAGTCAATGAAAATAAGTAAAAATGATAAAAATGAGCAAAGATCTCAAATACGTGATTACTGCCCGAAAAATAATAAACAAAAATACGTAGGTATATTATATATAGTTAAAAGTTTGTCATAAGGACAACCGCAGGATTTCGCCGGGAGCAGGTACTAATCTGAAAAATTGCACCCCCTCCCAGCGAAATCGCGGTAAAATTTCAGCTGTAACCACGTCTCACGACCGTGAGGTAGGTGGTTACAGTCTGTGAAGAATTCAATACGATGATCCGGCAAAAGTCTCGTGCACCCTGAGGACACGGAGCGGCCCAAGGCGACCGCCTTCTGCATTCTCCCCGCAAGTGTCTCAGCATTTTGTTGACACGCAGGGATGCTTTTCAGGCTATTAAGCAGTGAAACTTTGGCACCTCCAAGAGCGCCGATGATTAAGACGATTAGCTTAACAGAATATTTCGGGTATAACCGTCGCAACTCACTTATAAGATCTTTATACCTCTCTTTCTTTTATTTCTCTTTGGCTGTGACGATATATATATATATATATATATATATATATATATACACACACTTTTATTTTTTTTTAATTTTAATATAAGCATGGCTTCTCAATTGTCGATGCTAATGAATTAATTAACCATCAGAAAAATGCTCCATGAAATGGTTTTTATTTCCTCCAGGGGTGTTGTCCCCTCTAAACCCCCCACGTGGGCCACACCCCTCTAATCCCACGGGGTTTAACTCCGATCACCAAAGGGGCTTCGCGCCTGGAGGCCGTTTTGAATGCGCAGCACTTTATCCAACATTTAATTTTTATATGATTCTGTTGAGTTTCCATGCTTTTCTTCATATAAAAACTCGCAACCTCCATTGTAGTTTTATGGAGGAAGTTTTCGTGTTAGTCTTAGTCGCCACTTTGTCAGTCATAGGGTGACCTCTAGATTACAATTAAAACCAACAGAAGAAAAAAAGTAGATTTCTCATTTTATCAATCGCCGATAATTATTTCGATTTATTTATTTTTACTATTACTTTCAATGTAAGTTTTTATTAAAGATATTGTATCTTTGGTTGTTATGACTGACTTTCTCAATACACGGCGTAAAATAAAATGTATGTCAGGAATTTTTCTACATTTCTAATCCAGTCACAGATGTTCTTCTTTATCATGATATGCGTGTTATATTTCGGCTGATATTATTGTATGTACTATATTCTACTCGATTAGATTAGATAAATGACAAAATGGTCTCAGTTCGTGGCGCCACCACAGTGATATATTATAAAGTAGAATATCTCTTAATACTCAAACTTGAACAAATATCAAGAAAAAATTAATTGAATTTTTTAATGAAAGTTATAGTTTCATGCTTCTTATTTTCTGAAGTGATTGATTAGTTATTTTTTTAAAGTGTTTGTTACGTTGTGAAATGACTATATATGAACAAAATCTTCAAAATTATATGTACATATATATATATTTATTTTTCTTGCATTAATTTCAAGGTTTATTATTGAATTAAATGTATAGAAATGCAATTTCAAACAAAAAACATATATCACACCTAGCTTGAACCAGTTTTCACTGAAATGAACTTTGCCTGGACATTTTATTTCGAAGATGACTTCCGACTATTTTAAGCCTAGAATAAAAAAAATAGTTAGGGTCCTTTTTAAAATAACTCCTTTCTTGACATTTTATAGACCGTTTATCATGTGCATTTCTTAGAGGAAGAGTCATATGTGATATTTTTTTAGTCTAAACCCTGTAATTTGGTGACCAAAAAAAACTGATAAATGCTCAATGTCGAGTGACCTTCGGAACACTTTTAACCCTTTTTTAAGGGACAATTCAACTTTTTGAAGCTGCCGCCAATGGGCCTATATTTTTTTCGAAGGTAATTTTTCAGGTCTTCAAATAATTCAACTTTTTGAAACCTCCGCCAATGGGCCTATACTTTTTTCGAAGGTCGTAGTCTAAGCTTTAAAACATTGCAACGATTTTTTTTAAATTTATTAGTTGCAAAATAATTAATGTTTTAAGAAGTATCGATTTTTTTCTATACTTTCCCCAAATTTCAATTTTTATTTGAAAAAGTTTCTTACGATTGACACTGACAACAATTGGATCGTGTAGCAGACACTTCAAAAAATAACCCTAATTTTACTCGATTTTTTGAAAGCCAGAAAAAGTTCAAAAACTGAATAGAACTTAAAAGGCCCAGTCTGTAAACGGAAGGTGGGAGAAAGAAGTCTGTAAACGGAGGGTTAAAACGTTGAAAAAGTGAAAAAAATTAGTTGTTTGAAAATTGCTCGTCACGGGTACATCGTACAACTTGAGTCCATGATTAAAAAAGAAAGTAGACAAAATTCCTAAAAAGGCTTTAAAAAACAATATCCTAACAATAATAGTTCAGAAGATATGGCCTATAAAAAGGATTTTTCAGTGAAATTTTTTTCGAAAATTTTAGTTTTCGTGAAATACCTTTTTCTCTGTGGATTCTACATGAAAATCGATTGATAACACAGCCACACACAAAAAAATATTTCTTCGGGTCTGGAGGTCAGACCATGTTTACTATATGTTTTTTTTTTTTCGCTGAATCCAATTCTGAGGTCCGAAAACCCCCAGCACGTCAGGGTTCTGATACAGCCTCAAAAAACCCCATAAAAATCTTTTTTCGGGTCTGGAGGTCAGACCATGTTTACTAGGGTGTGCCAAAAAAAGTGAATTTTCGAATTTCATACCTACCTAGGAGTCAAATTGTTCCTAAGCGTAATACAGCCCTACTCCTTTTAAAAAAAATTTTTTGAACAACTATTAGATAGTACAAATCGCATTGTTAGTTCTTATGGTGTTTTAGTCATTTTAACACGGGAAAATATTGTTTTTTTAACTTCAAATTTGAACCACTTAATGTTTACCGATTTTACTTCTATTGGAGATATCGTTTAATCATAGACTGAAAAAGGAAAAATCTGAAAGGAAAAATCATGAACTTTGCAAAACTTTCAAACATACTTGAAACTTTATTTTACTTTCAAACTTGTTACCACATATTCTTCATGGATTTGAGAATAAGATTTGAAAATCTGAACTTAATTAATAAATATTTAGTTAGGGTAATTTATGAATGAACAAAATAAAATATTCACGATTTCTCGCTTCGAAGAGTAGTTGAGAACCTTCTCTATTGTACTAAGGCTACGGTGGTTACGGTGCAATTCTGCATTGAAGAATAATGCCAGGTATATATTGGCAGAAGTTCGAGTGACAGTCTAACACTGACAGGGTGTCCAGTGATCAGGCAATTTGAAATTCCCGGGTTTTTCCCCGATTTTTTCCCCGTCAAATATTTTTCCCCCGACCAAGTTTTAGATCTCTTTTTGTGATTTTTTGAAGCCAATGTATACATAGAAATAGGAATTTCAACATAATACACTCAGAAAAAATCTGCTCGCTGCTCGAGCACCCTCTCATCGCGCACTGCGCGCGCGTCTCCCAAATTTGAGCTCGCCTAGGGTGCGCACCTGTTGGATTTCACGCTTCGCGCTCGATCATTGTCCAATTGTCTTTTACCCACATTTTTGCATAAGACTTTTGAAATTATAGGACAAACCATCAAAAACTAAAATTTAATAATTTTGAATTCTTTTTTGTTAAAGCTCCTTCGGCTTTAACGAACACATTCTCATCACGAGTCTTGCGAGAAAAAAAGGTTAAAAGCAAGTTTTCAGATCTAATTTGAAAACAATTTTGTTATCAAACATCTTATTGTACCTTGTGTCTTTTAACAAAAGAAAAAAATTTGTTTATTTGTAATTTTATTTTTCACGATTAAACGAAAACCACGCATCTTATCAAAAAATGCTTAATAACAAATTTTTAGCTATTTTTCGGTTGAACAACTTTCGTCTATTTATTTTTTCGTGGTTTGTGTCGTTTTTCGTGCGGATCAATTGTTAGAATTTCCAAGTAATATGAATAGCTGTATAGAATTTTCAAATCTTGAAAACAATGGTCTCAAAAATTTTGAACTTTTTGAATTTTCATTCCAAATAGCTGGCTAAATAACTTATACTTTTCTTTCAGGTCTTAAAAAAGTGTGCCAAAGCTCAATCCAAACTGATCATTTTTTCGAAAGTTATCGTGCCTAGACAGCTCCTTAAATATCGTTTTTTCTGACTCAGGAGGTCTCAAAACGTGGAGATTTAATGAAAAGCAGCCAAGTTAAATTTGACATAAAACCAATACCTTCGCATAAGAATGAGAATGTACAAAATTTAATTTTTTGTTTATTTGGCAATGTCATTTTTCACGATTTAAACCAAATCCACGCGTCCTATAAAAAAAAATGATTATTGTTGATTTTTCATTATTTTTTTGTGGGGTCAAAATTTAACGAACTTATCTTTTTCTTTTAGGCCTTAAAAAAGTGTGCCAGAGCTCAATCCAATCTGATCATTTTTTCGAAAGTTATCGTGCCTACAGACTGCAGACAGACTACAGAATAAAGACAGATTGCAGACTACAGACAGATACCTTCGTAAAAATCGTTTTTTTCTGACTTAGTGGGTCTCAAAACGTAGAGATTTGATGAAAACCGACTAACAAGTCAAATTTTACATAAAACCAATACCTTCTCATTAGGATGAGAATGTCAAAAATTACATGAATCGGTACTTAGGATAAGCATAAGAAGGAACCTGCGACTGTATATAAAGTGGAAATCGAATAAAAAGAAGATAAAGTAGAAAAAAGTCGATTTTTCGATCAAATACAAAAGATTCCCGGCCCTAAATAAAATTCCCGGGTTTTTCCCGGTTTTTTCAAGGTCCAATAAAATTCCTGGGTTTTTCCCGGTTTCCCGGTCCGCTAGACACCCTGACTGACTTATTAAAATTTTGAAATATTTACAGATTTCTATAAATTAAAGAGTAAGCGAATAAAACGCGATACATCCATTTTTTGAACAAATTTAGATAATGGTTGCTTCTGTATGTTTGCAATAACATAAGTTCGAATACCAAACATAATTTGACCAAAAAAAATTCTTCTCAATTCCTAAAAGTTGAAAAAATGATAAAATCAAGAGAAAATCCTACTGTTTAAATCTAAATCAAGAACACGCAAATTCGACGCGAAATTGTATAACCTTGCAAGTGATTCTGATTATAAAGTCGTATAATTCAGTTTGTGGGCAGATAATCGCCTTTGAAGTAAAGAAAAATTTTAAAAACAAAAAGAAATGTAGTCGATAATTTCAACAGAGTATTAATTTAAAACGTTTTTTTGCACTTGATTTTACAGCTTGACTAATTATAAAAGCCCAGTTCAAATTTCATTTTTATCAATGGATTTCAAGCTACAATATATCCTTAAATATTGAAAAATTAACTGAATATCTGCATCGAAAACAATCATAATCGTTGGATTTATCATTAAAATCATTTTAGTAAGTCATTCTCACATTTTCAACCACCAATCTCTTTTTCAAAGCATACGTTCAGACTATCTTTATTGCAATCGGAGAAAACTTTGCGGTGAGCTGGCATGAGACGTAACAAACATTGCTTTTCCGCACCAGATTATACTAATTATGCCACTAAGCAGAAATTTGTAATTGAGGAGAGGTCCGAATCCAGACAATGGTAGGATTAAACGTCACAAAAAGTGTCCGCCCACCATTGACTATTTCCGAGTTTCATTAACAGGACCGCTGCACTCTCAGGCTACCCAGGGTCGCTCGGGTTCTCAACTTCTAACGATTGGAAAATTTACAACAAATAATTGAAACGCGAGTCGCACTATCTAATAGTTGTTTAAAAAATTTAAAAGAAGGAGTAGGGTTGTATTACGATTAGGAATAATTTGACTCCTAGGCAGGTATGAAATTCGAAATTTCACTTTTTTTGGCACACCCTAATGTTTACTATATGTTTTTAGGGATGCTGATTTCGAATCCGAGGTCCAAAAAACGCCAGCACGTCAGAGTTCTGACATATCCTCAAAAAACCTTACAAAAAATGTCTACTGGGTCTGGAGGTCAGACCATATTTACTATATGTTTTTGGTATCGCTAAATCCGAATCAGTAGTGTAAAAAATTCCAGCACGTCAGGGTTTTGATTCCCAAAAAACTCATGACTCACGTCATGACAGACCCGATTTTTTTGACTTTGGATTCGGATTCAGCAACCACAAAAACATATAGTGAGCATGGTCTGATCTCCAGACCCAAAGGAAGCTTTTTTCTGCGGTTTTTTGAGGTTTTTCCGAAACCTTACGAGCTGGGGGTTTTTGGACTTCGGATTCCGATTTAGCGGCCCCATAAACATATAGCAAACATGATCTGACCTCCAGGCCCGGGAAACGATTTTTTATGAGATTTTTTGAGGTTCTCTCAGAACCCTGACGTGCTGGGGTTTCAGGGAACTCGTATTCCGATTCAGCGACCCCAAAAACATATACTCAACATGATATGACCTTCAGGCCCCGAAAACGATTTTTTGAGATTTTTTTAGGTTATGTCAGAAACCTGACGTGTTGGGGTTTTTTGGATCTCAGATTGGGATTCAGCGACCCCAAAAAAATATAGTATACATGGTCTGACCTCCAAACCCGATTAGAGCCGTTCAAAGTTGACACATTTTTTTGCACTCTATTCGACACTAAGTTTATTGTAAATAAATTTCTTCCTGTGGAATTAAGGATTAAAATAGTTGATATACAAGTAAAGATGTATCGAATTTTCTGAAAAAGAAGAAAAAAAGAAAAAAAAAGAAGAAAGCAAGCAAACTGCTTGCTGTTCCAGACAGTTTTCTTACATTCTATTCTTTGGATGTCTCCTAAGTATCTTATACCTTTTTGATCTACTAGTGTAAACCAAAATGGTTATAGTCTTTAGCTTTGAGAAAATTCCTCTCTAGCTCCGCTGAGATTCGAATCTGTAGAACTGGGTTTGAATTCCAGCGGGGCTAAAGAGGAAATTTTTTCACAGCTAAAATTCAATCATTTTGTTTTATACTAGTAGATCAAAAACCGTCATTCCATGGACGGAAAAAAACTTATTTCCTACGCTAGTCGACAACATAACAGCAAAACTCAAAGCTGATTCAAATCTGGCGGCCGTTGAATTCGCACATAGCTCTCAGTAAATGAACACCATACTCTGGATGACTCTTGCAGACTTTTTACCTCTGCCAAATCACTTTAAATTCATGGTATACGGATTCCATAGCTTGTTCGCTAAAAACGCCCAAACCCATTTCCTTTTGGTCACAAAACTCTGCTACATGACAGAAAACCGTACACCATGAGTTTGAAGTGATTTGGCAGACATACAAAGTCTGCAAGAGTCATCCAGAGTATGGTGTTCGTTTACTGATGGTGGACTCCCATGGCAGATGAAAGCAGTGGATGAAAGCAGAAACTCATGAGCGTGAAAGAAACAAATAGATCTATCCGTCTCTTTCACTCTTATGAGTTTCCGGTTTCATCCACTGCTTTCATCTGCCATGGGAGTCCACCATAAGAGCTATGTGCGAATTCGACGGCCGCCACATTTGAATCACCTTTGAGTTTTGATGTTATGTTGTCGACTAGCGTAGGAGATATGTTTTTTCCGTCCATGGAATGACGGTTTTTGATCTACTAGTATAAAACAAAATGATTATTGTTTATCTGTGAAAAATTTCCTCTCTAGCCCCGCTGGAATTCGAACCCAGTTGTACAGATTTGAATCCCAGCGAAGCTAGAGAGGAATTTTTTTAAAGCTAAAGACTATAACCATTTTGGTTTACACTAGTACATCAAAAACCGTAATTCACACAAGAAAAAAATAATAAATTGACAATGTTCATTAAGTTAATAAACAGTTGAAGGACAACACCGCATAAGGGCGTAAGTGCCAAATTTCGGAAATGCGTTTTATTGGCCCAAAATAATGTTTTTAACCTGACCCACTGAGTGGGTCAAAATCAATGTTTTGGTTTTTTTGTTTTTAAAATTATTTAATATTTTTGCCTGTTCTTTTCACCATTCAATAGAGCTAAGTAATATCTCAAACGTACTCTTTTGTTTTTTTATCACTTCAAAAAATAAAAAAGTTATGCCACTCTTTGTGTGTCCACATTTTCGATTTTGGGGACGCACCGCACCATTGATAAGGGGTTTTCTCGGATGTGACTGCTTCTTTTAAGATGTTTATTTCGCGGTTTGAAAGACTTAAGTAAAGGCTCGATAGTACTCTCTTGTTTTTTTTTTTCAAAATGCGAAAATAAAACAGTTACGCACCTTTTTAGGTGTCAAAATTTGAATGTTTAGGATTCGCCGCTATTTTACAAGGGGTTTTCTCGCACATGATTATTTTTTCTCGAAGCGCTCTTTTAGTGATTCAATAGAGATAACCAATAGCTCGAAACTACTTCCTTGTTTTTTTTTTTTTTTTTAATACAAAGATAAAAAATTTATGCGACTCTTTATGTATCAAAATCAGATTTTTTGGGGACGCGCCATTCCTTTGAAAAAGGTTTTCTCGGACATGGATGCTTCTTTCAGAATGTTAGTTTCACGGATCGATAAAGCCTAACAGTACCTCAAACTGTTTTCGCATTTCTTTTTTTTAAATTATGTGCGTGAAAGTTGTACAGTTTTTTGTTCCTCCTGTAAAATTCGGGCTTTGGCACTTACGCCCTTATGCCATGTTGCCCTTCAGGTCTAGTTTCAACTTTATTTTACAATTATTAAGTGTAAGATCATATAATTAAATTTTCAGGTATAAAATACTTAGCAGACATCCAAAAAGAAGAATTTAAGAAAATAGCCTGGAGCAACAAGCAGTTTGCAGTAAAAAAGATTTAAATTTTTTAAAGAAGCTCAATCCTCGAAGGCATATTTGGCAATCTAAAACTATGTAGAAAAAGCTTTCTTCTTTTTCAGGAAATTCGATACATCTTTACTTGTATATCAACTATTTTAATCCTTAATTCCACAGGAAGAAATTTATTTAGAATAAACTTAGTGTCGAATAGAGTGCAATAAAAGTGTGCCAACTTTGAGCGGCTCTAATCACGGTAATATTAGATCTGGAACAATGTTTTTTTTCTTTGGTTTTGTAAATAATTCAACTGAAAAATCCCTTTTACAGGCCATATCTTCTGAACTATTAGTGTTAGGATATTGTTTTTTATAGCCTTTTTAGGAATTTTGTCTACTTTCTTTTTTATTCATGGACTCAAGTTGTACCATGTACCCGTGACGAGCAATTTTCAAAAAAAAATTTTTTTCACTTTTTCAACGTTTTAAAAGTGTTCCGAAGGTCACTCGACATTGAGCATTTAGTAGTTTTTTTTTGTCACCAAATTACAGGGTTTAGGCAAAAAAAAAATATCACATATGACTTTTTCTCTAAGAAATATACATGAGAAATGGTCTATAAAATGTAAAAAAATGAGTTATTTTAAAAAAGACCGTAACGATTTTTTTTAAATTTTAGGCTTAAATAGTCGGAAGTCATCTCCGAAATAAAATTTCCAGGCAACTTGGACAGGCAAAGTTCATTTCTGTGAAAACTGGTTCAAGCTAGGCGTGATATATAAGATAAAAATTACTTAAATGTTTCAATGAAAATAATTATTTAATGCTTTTCATATCGCGAACTGATTAAATAATTATTAACTGATTCTATTAAAACTTGCATTTTTTAGAATTAGTTAAAAAGGTTATTGATAATTCAAATCGTCAGAAATGAGAGTTCAAAATTGAAAAAATATGAAGTAATAATTATTTGAATGTTTCAATGAAAATGATAGATTAATGCTTAAATGAGTATCAGAATTCAATTTTCAAAATTATATCTAAATATTATGTTTAAATTTTTTTTGAAAATTAGTATAAAAAGTTATTAACAATTCAAATTTTCAGAAATGAAATTTCATTTTAAAAAATATATATGAAGCAAAAATTATTTGAATGTTTCAATGAAAATAATAGTTCCATGCTCTTTATGTCGTAAACAGTTTAATTAATTGTTGGTCGATCAATTTTGTTAAAAACTTTAAATTAAATAAAGATTGAATTAACATTTTTTCCAATTAAGTAACAAAAATTGATTATTTACTTGAAGGTTATGTCATAACCTATTATTTTTATGATAACAGTTTATTTTTTCTTTAAAATACCTCTATTGCAATTATATAATCTTCTGAAATGCTTGTGACGTTGTGAAATGACTCTATCTGATTTCAATTTTCAAGATTACATGTATATATATTTTAGTTTATTTTTTAATTAGTTTTAAAGGTTAATAATGAATTAAATTTACAGAAATGAAATTTGAAATTTAAAGGAGAATATAATGTTAAAATTATTTGAATGTTTTAATGAAAATAATTGTGTTATGCTTTTTAGGCTATGAACTGATTAATTAATTATTAACGGCCATACCATGCTGAAAACCCCAGTTCTCGTTAGGTCACTGAAGTTAAGCAGTGTTGGGTGCTGTTAGTACTTGAATGGGTGACCATTCAGGAATAATACTACTTCGTGCTGTTGGCTAGTCGTGGGTGTGGTGAGCCCACACTTGTAGTTATTTACTACAAGAAACTATCCACCGAGAAACGTTACCCGAATCGGCTAGTATCACGCCTACCCCGAAAGGGAAATGGCTTAATGGTATACATACATACATACAACTAATTCCATTGAAACTTACATTTTCTGGAATAAGTTTAAAAGGATATTAATAAATCAAATATTCAGAAATGAAAGTTCAAATTAAAAAAATATATATATGTAAAGTGAAAATTATTTGAATGTTTTAATGAAAATTATAGTTTACTGCTTCTTTTTTTTAACTGATTGATTGTTTTTCAGCTGATCAATTTTTTTCAAAATATTAAATTACATGAAGATTGATTTTGATTTGTTTCAATAAAGTAAATAAATTTGTTATTTACTTTAAGGTTATGTAATTGAATATTGGCTATAATTTGTATAATAAAAGTTTATTTACATTTAAAATACCTCTATTCCAGTTACGTAATTTCTGTAAATGTTTGTGACGTTGTGAAATGATTATACGAATTCAATTTTTTTAATTATGTAGACATACATTTCAATTTTGTCTGGAATTAGTATAAAGGTTATTATCAATTCAAATTTTCAGAAATGCAATTTTAAATTAAGAAAAAAGAATAAATTGAAAATTATTTGAATATTTCAATGAAAATAATGTTAAACATTATTTTATTATTAATTTTTTCAATGATCATTATGCACATTATTATTGATTGATTCTATTGAAACTTAAATGTTTTAGAATTATTAAAAAAGCTTATTAATAAATGAAATATTAATGAATGAATGTTGAAATTTAATAAAAATATAAAGTGCAAATTATTTCAATCTTTTCATGACAATAATAGTTTGATGTTCTTATGTTGTAAACAGTTTAATTGATTATTAGTCGATTAATTTTCTTCAAAATTTTAAATTAAAATTCGATTGAATTGAATTTTTTCTCAATTAAGTAAAATAAATTCAATATTTACTTTGAGGTTGTGTAATTGAATGTGGGCTATTATTTTTATAACAAAAGTTTGATTTTTCTTCAAAATACCTCTATTACAATTAAACAATCCTTTTATATGTCCGTGATATTGTTAAAAAAGTATCTTGATGGCCAACGGCCATACCACGCTGCAAAAAACCAATTGTTGTTAGATCACTGAAGTTAAGCAGTGTTGGGCACGGTTAGTACCTGGATGGGTGACCGTTCGGGAATACTACTAACTGCGTGCTGTTGGCGTGTCGTGGGTGTGGTGCCCACACTTTTAGTTATTTACTACAAGAAACTATCCACCTAGAAACACTACCCGAATCGAGCAGTGTCACGCCTACCCCGAAAGGGAAATGGCTTAATGGTATACATACATACATATGTACAGACATTTTAATTTTGTTTGCATTTTTTTTAAAGGTTATTAATGATTAATGATTATTTAGTTATTAACTTATTGTATTAAAACTTACATTTTCTTGAATTAGAAGGTTATTAATAAATCAGATTTTCATAAATGAAAATTCAAATGAAAAAAAAACATGAAGTAAAAATTATTTGAATGTTTTAATAAAAATTAGATTTTAAAGATTCTTATTTTGTGAAATGATTAACTAATTATTGGATGATCAATTTTTTTCACGATAATAAATTGAATAAAGATTAAAATTTAGTTTTTTTCTAAATTACGTAACATAAATTAGGCTTCCGTTTTCGGTACTGATCGTGAGAGAACTCTTTTGTGTTAAATGTTGCGTTTTTTGGCTTTGGTGAAGGGAATCAGCGTGTGTGGGTGCAGAAAGGGCAGTGAGTGCGGAGAGCAGGTGTAAAGGAAGAAGGGTGAGTGAAGGCAAGTGTGTAAAGGGTGAAAATAAGTTGTGAGAAAGGAAAATTGGAACGTGCACATTTTTTTGAGGTTACGAGTAGAAAATAGTTGTCGGGCAAGGGGGGCAAGAGGTAGGCAAGCTAAGAGCGGGAAACAGCGAGGACTCTTTGGTAAGGTAGGAAAGTCGACCATACGAAGTCCACAAACGGGCGACAGAGGGCAGGGAGTGGATGAAGCAAGAGCGGACGATGTTGAGAGCAGACGATGTTGAGAGCGCGGTTAGTGGGGAGAAGGGAGAAATTGACAGTAGCGGTGACGAGACGTTCGAGACACTGACCAGGGTCGGATCAGCTGAGAGAACGGGATCAGGCACGAGCCAGAAACGCGGGAGACCTTCAAATTTACAGCGCCTCAACAGGCTAGGTAGCGCGGGCTCGAATAGGAGTCTGGATGAATGGTAAAAAAAGGGGAACGTGACTAGCAGTGAAGGGGAAGATAAAAGGAAAAGAGAGGAAGGGGAAGATGTTTCTGTAAGGGACAAGAATAACAAGAAAGTGAAGATTAAAAGAAAAACACCAGACAGAGATAGGGGGGATGGGGAGATGTTTGAGAAGCTAGCAGCCCTCATAAAAGGGTTTAGAGAGGAAACAAGGAATGGTCTGGAAGATATGAATAGGCAGGGGAAAGAAGTTAGGGGGGAAGTGAGAAAAGTAAGAGAAAAGTGGGAAGAGTGGGATAAACTCTGGAAAGAGGAGAAAGACAAGGTATGGGGTAAATTAGAGGACATAGAGAATAGACAGAGAGAGATTGATGAACAGACAAATAGGGAGATAAAACAACTGGAAGAACGGATAAGCAAATTAGAAGTTAGGAATGAGCATATGGGGAAGGAAACAGAGAGTGCGGGAAAAGTAGAAGGGAGTGATAATGTGCAAAATGAGAATGAAAGATTGAAAAAGAGACTGAGTGAGATTGAAAGAAGGTTGGAAGGGAAGAAAGGGCGGAGAGGACAAATAACATAGTAGTCAAGGGATTGAAAATAGAGAGTGAAACAGGGGAAACTGAAATCAAAAATCTGCTGAGAGATATTGGAATTCGGGTAAGGGTAGAAGGAGTTAAGAGAGTAGGAATGACGAAGGAAGGAAAAGAAGGAATGTTTGTAGTAAAAGTAGGGAGTGAGGAGGAAAAAAAGAAAATTGTGGAGAACAAAAAATTATTGAAAGGAAGAAGGGAGAGAACTGAAGAGGATTTGACTTGGAGGAAGAGGAAAAAGAGATGGCAAATAGAACAGAGAACATGGATAGAGAGGAAAAAGGGATGCATGGTATGGATAGGGCGAGATAGATTATGGATAAATGGGGAGGAGTGGGTCTGGGACGAGGAAGTAGAAGAAATAAGGAAAAAGGGAAAAAGAGTTGAGAAAGGTAGAAGAAAGGAAGATACAAAAGAGGCTAGAGAGCAAACAGAGGGGTTTCCAAAAAGCAAGGCGGAAGAAAAGTGAGGAGGATAGGGGAGGGAAGGTAGGAGAAAAAAGTGAAAATAGCTTTCTGGAATGTGTCAGGCTTGAAGAACAAGAATGAAGGTTTCTGGTGGGAGTTAGAAAAGTGGGATGTGATTATGATGAGTGAAACCTGGGCGGACGAGAAGGATTGGAAGGGGATGAAAAGGTTGTTACCTAAAGGGTATGTGTGGACAATGCAAGAAGCAAGAAAGGAACACGTTAAAGGTAGAGGGATGGGCGGCATGGTCTCAGGGGTGAGAAAAGAATTGGCAGTAAAAGGTAGAACAGAGAAGAACAGGGAAGAAGAGGAGGGAACAATGGTAAGAAGGATTATAATTGGGAAAGTCAAAATAGCGGTGGTTTGTGTATATAGAAGAAGAGGGGATGAGGAAGGTTGGAGAGTAATAAGGAGGTGGATGGAGGAAAAGAAGGAAGAATTGGTTTTGATAGGAGGGGACTTGAATGCCTGGACTGGAGAGCAAGGGGGAGGGACTTGGGATGAAGGAAAGGAGACATATATAAGGAGCTCCAAGCATAGGGAGATAGACCGGGAGGGGAGGAGGTTACTAGACATAATAGGAGAAACCGGATGGTTTATATGTCATGGCGACATGAAAGGAGATGAGAAAGGAGAGATTACATTAATAGGTAAGGAAGTAACAGTAACAGACTACATCCTGGCGGAAGAAAGCATGAGGAATATGATATGCAGTATGAATGTAGGGAATGAGATAGGGTCAGAACACTTCCCAGTAATAGCTACACTGAAAGGTGGCGTCCATAAGAGCGGCAGAGGGAGAAAGGTAAGAGGGGGGGGGGGGAAGGACACGAAAATGGGTGTCTGGGGGGTAGATAAATTAAAAGTGTTTGAACAGAAAATGGAAAAGGAGAATGTTAGATATGAAAAGGAGGAGGGAGTAGACTCGTTAATTGAAAGGTTGAAAGGGTCGATTGAGAAGGTGAGGGATGAGATAGGTATAAAAGAAGGAAGAGAAGAGGGAAAGAGAGGCTGGTGGGACGAGGAATGCAGGGAGAGTAAGGAGAGAATGAAAGAGTGTGTAAGAAAATGGAGGAAAGGAGAAATAGAGAAGGCGGAGTACAACAGGAGAAAAAGAGAACATGAGAGGATGCTGGAAGGGAAAAAGCAAAGGGGAAAGGAGAAATACAAGGAAGAAGTAGAAAAAGCAATCAAAGAAGGTAGGGTCTGGGATGTGATAAACAGGGAAAGAGGAGGAAGGAAGGGCGTGAATGAAGAAATAGAAATGGATGAATGGACGTATTATTTCAAGGGTCTGCTAGGGGGGGAACGAAATTGGATTAAAGGGGAAAATAGAAACACAGTCGAGGGAGAAATGGAGGAAGCGAACGAAATAACAAGAGAAGAAGTGAATGAGGCGGTAGATAGACTAAAAAGAGACAAGGCTACAGGAGAGGATGGAATGGAGAACAAACCGATAAAGTTTGGAGGAGAAGGAATAAGGGGAGGGCTGTGAAAGATCTGCAACAAGGTCTGGAAAGGAGACGGGTGGCCAGATGAGTGGAGGACAGGGCTGGTGGTACCGCTTGTCAAGAAAGGGGAGGGTAAGAACGTAGAAGAGTACAGAGGGATCACCCTCATGCCAGTGGGTTATAAGATATACGCGGAAATTCTAAGAAAAAGGTTGGAGAGTCAGATAGAAGAGAAACAAAGTATCCCACATAATCAGACGGGATTTAGAAAAGGGATGGGGACAATAGATAACATTTACGTACTCAACTACTTGATTAACAGAAACTTAGGGAGGAAAGAAGGGAAATTAGTAGCCTTATTCGTAGATTTTAAAGCAGCTTTTGACTCTGTGAATAGAAAAGTGCTATGGCAGGAAATGAAAGAGAGAGGAATGGAGGAAGGTTTAGTGCAGAGGATAAAGGAAATTTTTACTGAAACCAGGATTGGGTGAGGATAAAGGGAGAAAAAGGGGAGGTTTTCTGGACAGAAAGAGGTCTTAGGCAAGGGTGCCCGTTGAGTCCGCTACTATTTAATAGCTGCTGGCAGACTTAGAGGAGAAGCTAAAGGAGAAAGGGAAAGGGGGGACGATTCTGGGTAATAGCAAACTATACTCTCTAGCATACGCGGACGACGTAGTTCTATTAGCAGACGATGAGAAGGGGGTGAACCTAATGATAAGAATTTTCGAAGAGTATGTGGGAGCAAAAGAACTGACGGTGATGTGCTTCAGAAGTAGAAAGACCAAAATAGGTTACGTTTGGAAGATGAACGGACAAACAGTGGAAAGTGTGGAGGAGTTCTGTTACTTAGGTTTTTGGTTTGAGGCAGGAGGGGGAAACGAGGTGCAGGTGAGGAAGAGAATCGAATGTGCGAGCAAAGTAATGGACCAAGTATGGGGTATAGGAAAGAGAAGGTTCAATGACGATTGGAGAATGAGGGTCTGGTTGTTTTATGCGTTGGTTTGGGCGGTGTTGTGTTACGGAGTGTAGATCTGGGGATGGAAGGAACATAGGAAAGTGGAAAGCATGCATGAGCGATTTCTGAGATGGGTAATGGGGGTTAGCTGGAGTTGCCCAGGATACATGTTGAGGGAAGAACTAGGAAGGGAGAAAATGGTAACGAGACAAATTAAGAGAGCCTGGAGGTTTGAAGAGAAGCTGAAAAGGGGAGAGGAGAGTAGAATAGCACAAGTATGCTTGGACGAAGTTCGGAACAAGGAGAAGAGAGGAAATTTGGGAAATTCGAAATGAAGGAAGGAAGAAAAAAAATGAGGGGGGCTTGTGATATACAGGAAGGGGTTCTGGATTGGCAGAACATAAAATTAGAGCTATTAGTAAGACAAGGAGAAGAGAGATAGAGAAAGATTATGGACTCGAGGTATAATAGATGGTATATGATGGTCAAAGAGGTGACGGAACCAAAATATTTGGAAAAGATGAAAAAGGACGACAAATGGAATAGGGTGATACGGTTTAGAATGGGGGAAGGAGTGAGAGCTTGTAGATATTGGATGGATGAAGAGGACAATCTGTGCAGAGTATGTGGATACGAAGTGGAGTCATGGGCACATGTGTTAGAGAGGTGTACAGGAGAGGAAGATGGACAGTTGAGTGTGGATGAATGTGTAAGATGGATTTTGGATGGTAATGGACAGGGAGTGATGTGGATGAAAAAAACTGGTAGAAATAGGAGAAAGCAAGGGATCAGGGCAGAGCCAAACGGGTAATCCTGTTTAAAGGAAGTAACTAGTAAAAATTTTAAATTTTAAATCGGTGAAAATGCATTTGATGGTAAGAGAAAACGGAAGCCCGGGACGATCGCTCATTATCTGTAGTTTAAGAAGAGTAGTACTAATATTATTGTTATTATGTAAGGCGATGTATTAGAAAATAGGTAGCGGTTAAGTTAGACTAAGGATGAAATGTAAATATATGTACAGGGAGCGGAGGCCCTCAAACCCGTAAAAGGGAGAGTTCAAATATACAAGTAAATAAATTGATTATTTACTTTAAGGTTATGTAACTGATTATTGGCTATAATTTGTAAAATAAAAGTTTATTCACATTTAAAATACCTCTATTCCAATTATGTAATTTTAGTGATGCATGCCGATCATTTTTGGACAAAATCGATTTGATAGATTTGCTTAAAACATAGTTAGATGGAACTGAAATGTAATGGAGATCAAGAGTTTGCAATAAAAAATTCGATCGAGACGAGACGATCATCTCGACGTGATAAGTATGGTGATCAAGGTTTTTAATTATTCTGACGAGATTTTTGAATAATTTAGAAATTATCGACATGCATCACTATGTAATTTCTATCACTGTTTGTGATGTTGTGAAATGTTTATCTGAATCTAATTTTCAAAATTATATGTAAATATATTTTTATTTTTTCTACAATTACTATGAAAATTTCTAATAAATCAAATTTTCAGAAATGAAAGTGAAAATTAAAAAAAAAATGTAAAGTAAAAATTACTTGAATGCCAGGATAAAAATTATAGTTTAATGCTTTTTATGTTGTGAACAGATTAATTAATTATGAGCTGATTAATTTTTTTCATAATATTAACTTACATAAAGATTAAATTCTAATTTGCTTCAATTAATTGTATACATAAATTGATTATTTATTTGAAGGCTATTTAATTGAATATTAGCTATAATTTTATTTTGATAATAAAAGGTTATTCATGTTTAAAATACCTTTATTCCAATTGTATAATTTTTGTGAATTTTTGTGATATTGTGAAATAAGTATCTGAAGTCTGCTTTTAATATTATATGTACATATATATTTTACTTTTCTATGTATATTTGAACTCTCCCTTTTACGGGTTTGAGGGCCTCCGCTCCCTGTACATATATTTACATTTCATCCTTAGTCTACCTTAACCGCTACTTATTTTCTAATGCAACGCCTTACCTACTAACAATCATATTATTACTACACTTAGACTAGAGACAATGAGCGATCTTCCCGGGCTTCCGTTTTCTCTTACCATCAAATGCATTTTCACCGATTTAAAAACTTTAAATTTTCACAAGTTACTTTCCTTTACACAGGATTCCCCGTTTGGCTCTGCCCTGATCTCTTGCTTTCTCTCATTTCTTCCAGTTTTTTCATCCACATCACTCCCTGTCCATTACCATACAAAATCCATCTGACACATTCATCCACACTCAACTGTCCATCTTCCTCTCCTGTACACCTCTCTAACACATGTGCCCATGACTCCACTTCGTACCCACATACTCTGCACAGATTGTCCTCTTCATCCAACCAATATCTACAAGCTCTTACTCCTTCACCCATTCTAAACCGTACCACCCTATTCCATTTGTCTTCCTTTTTCATCTTTTGCAAATATTCTGGTTCCGTCACCCCTTTGACCATCATATACCATCTATTGTACTTCGAATCCATAATCTTTCTCCATCTCTCTTCTCCTTGTCTTACTAATAGCTCTAATTCAATGTTCTGCCAATCCAGAACCCCTTCCTGTATATCACAAACACTCCTCATTTTTTTCCTTTCTTCCTCCCATTTTGAATCTCCCCAATTGCCTCTCGTCTCCTTGTTCCGAACTTCGTCCAAGCATACTTGTGCTATTCTACTCCCCTCCCCCCTTTTCAGCTTCTCCTCAAACCTCCAGGCTCTCTTAATTTGTCTAGTTACCATTTTTTCCCTTCCTGGTTCTTCCCTTATCATGTATCCTGGGCAACTCCAACTAACTCCCATTACCCATCTCAGAAATCTCTCATGCATGCTTTCCACTTTCCTATGTTCCTTTCATCCCCAAACCTCCACTCCATAACACAACACCGCCCAAACCAACGCATCAAACAACCAAACCCTCATTCTCCAATCGTCCTTGAACCTTCTCTTTCCTATA
>CAKNXH010001352.1:219399-244099 GCA_932178445.1 Andricus quercusramuli
CCGTTTGCGGGCTTCTTACCGTCGGCATCCCAGTATCCAACCTTACCCATTGTTCCACGACGCTACCCTCTCTTCACCTGCCTACCTCTTGCCGCCCTTGCCCGACAACCACCCTCTACACCTAACCTCAAAATAAAATTTACACGTTTCAACTTTCCTTTCTCACAACTTATTTCCACCCTTTACACACTTGCCTTCACTCACCCTTCTTCCTTTACACCTGCTCTCCGCACTCACTGCCCTTTCTGCACCCACACACGCTGATTCCCTTCACCAAAGCCAAAAAACGCAACACTTGACACAAACGAGTACTCTCACGATCGGTACCGAAAACGGAAGCCTTTTACTTTTCTATGAAATTAGTTAAAAAGGTTATTAATTCAAACTTTCAGAAGAAAATAAAGTGAAAATTATTCGAAGGTTTTACTGAAAATAACTGCTTATTACTTTTTATGTTGTGATATGAATAGTTAATATGTACATACATTTTAATTTTTTCTGGAATTAGTTTTAAAGGTCATTACTAAATTAAATGTACTGAAATGCAATTTCAAGCAAAAAAATGTATTTTAAATTCATGTGAAAAAAGGTGAACTACATCTTGTGTTAGATTGTGGTATAGAAGTAATCGTTGTGAAATTGAATATTGAATATGATTCGTATGATAAAAGTTTATTTATATTTAAAATAACTCTATTCCAATTTCATAATTTATGGAATTAGTTTAAAAGATTAAAAGTAATTTGAATTTTTACAATAATATAAGCTAAAAATTATTTTGATGTTTCAATGCAAATAATATCGTTGATTGATTTTTATGTTCAGAACTGATGAATTAAGTATTATTAACTATTGACTGATTAATTTTTTTCGACAAATTGAATAATATAAAGATTATTTTTGAATTATTTTCAATTAAGTCACATAAATTGATTATTTACATTAGGTATATGTGATTTAATATTGGCTGGTATTTCTATGATAACATTTTATTTTTATTTCAGAAATATAAATTGATCATTTACTTTTAGGTTATGTAATTAAATACTGGGTGTAATTTGCATTAAAGAAAATTGATTAGCAGTTCGAACTCGAAAGTTCATTGCCTCACTATCCGATTCGGGTAGTGTTTCTAGGTGGATAAATACAACCAGTGTGGGTCCACCACACCCACGACGGGCCAACACCAAGCAGTATTCCCGAACGGTCGCCCATCCAAGTACTAACCGCGCCCAACGCTGCTTAACTTCAGTGATCTTACGGGAACTGGTGTTTTCAGCGTGGTATCACCGTAATTTGAATAATAAAAGTTTATTTATATTTGAAATAACACTATTTCAATTACATTATTTTAAAAATGATTCTGATGTTGTGAAACGAGTGTCTGCATTCAATTTTCAAAATTAGATGTGAATATGTTTTTATTTTTCCTGAAATCGGTATAGAAGGCAAATGTAGAATAAAAATTATTCAAATGTTTGAATGAAAATTATAGTTGAATATTTTTTATGTTATAAATAGATAAATTAATTATTAGCTGATTATTTTTTTCCACAATTTTAACTTACATGGTGATTTGATTTTTATTGCTTTTGATTAGATATCATAAACTGATTATTTGCTTCAAGGTTATGTAATTGAATATTGACTACAATTTGTATAATAAAAGTTTGTTAATATTTGAAATACCTCTATTCCAATTATATAATTTATTTTTATTTTTCAGATGTTGTGAAATGTGTATCTGAATCTTCATTTCGAAATTATGTGCACATATATATTAATTTTCTCTGGAATATTTTTTAAGGTTATTAATAATTCAAATTTTCAGAAAAATATGAAGTTAAAATTATTTGAATGATTCAATGAAAATAATTCTTTAACGCTTTTTGTGTAAAGAAATGAATAATTAATTATTAGCTGATTAATTTTTTCACAAAATTAAATAACGTAAATATTAAATTTCAATTTGTCTCTACCGAGCAACATAAATTAATTTTTTACTTCAAGGGGATGTGATTGAATATTGGATATAATTAGTATAATAAAAGTTTTTTTTGCAACCTATGTTACATCCCGAAATTTTACAAAAACTCGATGCAACGCCTAGCTAGGCGCAACCCACCTTATTCTACGTCTGTCAGTCTGATTACATCAACTACAAGCCATAGCGTTACCGATCTTCTCTGAGTTTGAACCTAGGTGTAGTAACTGTACTACGGTCGGTAAGGAAGAGACCACGAGACACTTAAAGTATTACCATGAAGGGCTAAGAACTCAGAGAATACCGATAACTTAGCATACGTTCGGATAATAAGAGATTGTAATTGTAGACTCTACCGCTATAAAATAATTAAGTATATTTAATAACATACAAATGTATGCACATTCCTAATAATCCAATAGCAAAGTCAAAACTAATTATATGGAACATGAATACACACGTATATCTAAATTAAGGTAATAAATGATTTATCGACATAATGTCATATTACTGTTACTGCTAAGGTATAACCCACCTAGTGGAGAAACATGCGTATAGTCAGACAAGATTGAGACCAAAGTGTCTGACTAAAGATATTACCCATAGTTAAATTAGCATACAGAATCCAAACTCCTGAAAGGTCAAGAGACGAGATGCGCGACCGCTGTCCACGGTTGCTGACGCTAGCGTAAAACATTCGACGTTCAATAGTATTAGTCATTGCATGTAGTATCAATGTTCGTGCGTATCCAATGACATGTAGCAGATTTAGAAAAGACACAACTGACCACCGGAAGTATCAGTGGACAGGACATAAATAATCTTCACTCCAGTAATCCGAAATTCATCAATATGGTATATTGCAATTTTAAAAAGTACGTGACATTGTGCAGTTTTGTCGCAATACCTGACATTGTGCAGTTTTGTCACAGTACGTGACATTGTAAAGTTTTGTCGAAGCACGTGACTTTTACGAAGTCCAAGGTGTATATAAACCCCAGCGCAACCCCTATCAATCGTCTTACGTTCTCGGCAGTCATACTGTTCACTTTGATCTACGGTTAACGAATCGCTTTGACAAAGTCGCGGCTTCTAACTCATTGTGACCGAAGAAACACTCTGAATAAGTCAAGTACTTTCAAGTTCAACCCAAAATAGTTTTCGTGTTCGAGTCTGGAACCAAGTCCCTTCGGCTGAGATTTTCGGTCGTCGTAAAGTGAGTCTTTTACGAATAAAGTCCGCAGTGTTAAACGTTCGCGAAAAGAACTCAAGTGTGGATGGGGTATCTGCTTATAGGACCCTGTATCGCACTACCACTAGTAAAAAGGGTTCGTAAACCTTTTCACTAATAAATTACTTTCAAGTAAATTCAAATTCTCATCCGGTGAAACTCCGTCGTTGTTGTACAGACAATAAGGAGATCCAACCGACAAAGCAACTCACTCTCTTGCCCTTTCAAGCATCGAAAGGTATATGTAAGTCTATTTCATGTAATTTTTAACTTTATTCTTATTCTTTATAGTAAAACAATTATTTAAACAACCATCTCTAAATCATTTTAAACACTGCACTCTGACACAGTCTGCGTAGGGCTGATAAGTGACACTCAAACCCACAATCAAATAATTGGTCAGGTCTTACCAGCCTGACATAATCAGCACACTGGTCTCTCTCTAATCCTATTTTCTATTCTACCCTCGCCTATTGCTCGGGACGTGACAGCTGATTTGGTGGCAGCGGTGGGATTGTCATTTCTGTTTAAATTCAGTGTTTTAATCTAAATTTAAACTCAGTGCTTCCTTAAATCTCAAAATTAACATTTAGGTTTTTTACCAAGTTTCTTCGAAATTATTCGCAACCATACTTCGATTTAAGTGAAAACAGTAAAAAATGGGTATACATTGATTGTTTTGAAAATTTTAATTCCAGATTTTGAGCCCTTTCAACACTCATTACTTTAAAAGTGCAAAGTAGTGCAATTTTAAAGACAACTTGCAACTGTGGTGTAAAAATTACAGTTCTCAAAAAGGCAAATTACAAATCCCTACATCTTTAATTGCCTTTTATTCCAAAAGAAGTTGAATCCCTCGTTGGAATCTCTCTTTTACGGATTGATCACCTGTCAATGGAAATTCCACAATAGATTCACTCATTACAGATTCAGTCAATTTTAACAACTAGAATTTAAAATTATAACTTCATTCCTTCAAACAGAGGTTCTAGCTACAACATATTTCCAAAATTTAATTTTTAAAGTCAGTGTTTTAACCAATCACACGCGATTCTGAAATCATAATTCACATAATTGATTCTTCCAGTCTATAACAACTCAAGCTGTCGTTGCAGAGCTAGATGCAACCATAGACAACGAATCTATACATTCGAAGTTCTTCTCCTCGTTCTTAAACGAAGTGTACGTGTCTAAACTTTACTGCCTTTTCTACTGACCCATGAGAGCAGTCGCTCACCAGTGATGAATACGCGTTACGATCAGACCGTTTGCTTACACTGCAGTAGCACTTTCGAGCACTCGCGGGTAATAGAATTTGCAGTATTTGATTAAAGTAATCTATCATGGCCAATCATGTATTGAAAAGAATGGATTCACGTTTACGATTAAAAACATCCCTCGAGCAATCACGAAAACAAATTCATTCAAGTTCTTCTATTCGTTCCTTGTCTTAGCGCAACTGTCTAACATTTATCTGAGTGAACGCAATTATAACATCACACCCTACAACAGAACAAATTTCTATGATCGCTACATGAATTGAATATATTCACAGTTATTGAGCTATCTCATCTCATTGACATCACCCGTCTTAAAATAAATTTCATAATAAGTTCATCACAACTTTTACAAAATGCCTGACGATCCTAATCAAACACCATTTACTAAAGATATTAATCGCACACTCAGTGAGGCCATGATGACATCCATGGCAGAGTGCTTCGCCATACAACAAGGGGTTATAAATATCCCTACTTATGACGGAAAAAACATGTCCGTTAGAGATTTTATTCAAGATATTATAAACGGAGCATCATCACTGCCATCTAATTGTGAAGCACAGTATCTTAAGGCGGTTTTAGCTCGGTTAAAGGGTTCGGCCAGGGATAGCATTCACGGAAGAAATTTTACGACCATTAATGCTTTAATTAAACACCTAAAACAGCGATTCGCACCCCGTAAAACGTACTCATGATATTTACATGAGATTTCAACAATTAGAATGAATCGAGAGGAAAATGTTAGTGAATTTTTCGATAGACTTATTCTTCTAAAATCAGGAGCTCGAGCGGCTCTTGAAAGACGATCCCAGAAAACTTCACGACGAATAGGCTAAAAATATGACACCATCAACATCCTTAAAATCTGTTAATACATCTTTCCTTTGTAGGAGAAGCAACAGCACCAACGTTTGCCCAAGGAAATGCTTCATTGGTAAAAATGTATTGTAAATGTAAAACACACTGTAAATGTGTTCTTAGACTAGACAGTTGTCTCTTTGATATAAGAATAACCAAAGGAGATTTAATGAGTGGCTCTGAATCAATCTATTTAGATTATTAAATTTTTCAAAAAATCAAAAATTTATGCATTACTAAAACTGCTAAAATTTGAAACATCCTTTTACAAAAATTTTAATGAAAGAATTTTCCCGACAAATTGATTGATTCAAAGGCGCACTCATTAATTTAGAGAGTCTAATTCCTGGAACCAAACAAATGAATCAAGCTGGACGTTTTGAGTTCAAAGAAATTAATATTTTATTTCAGGAGTTCGATTCTTCGAATTAATTAAAGAAATGTGTCTGATGCAAATAAAGGATCACTACTTTAGATAAACAGATTCATAATACTGAACAATGGGACTCAAGGAACACTGTTGAAAAATAGTATTGATTTCAAAACACCGATGCATATTAAAATGAATGCCTCTAGTCTATGAAATCGATATGAGGAACATGTTATCTAAATCCAATATAAAATTACAATAACCAGTCAAATGATTCCATTTTACACAAAATTTAAATAAGTCTAGTAACAAATTCGATTTTTAAAATTAAACGTATTGACTTGGCCCTACTTGTTTTGTGTGTGGAACAAAAATTAATTATAGCAATTTTGAAGTCAAGCGCGAAAACGAGTAAAATTCAATCCAAGTTGGTACTGATAAGTATACTAGCTGGTCTTTTCGAATTTTCTCAAGGCAAATCACATGTTAATTGAGGAAAAGAAATCACAATCTCTAAAAATCGAAATATTCACTCTAGCCTTTACATTATCAGATTTTAGTACCATCACCCCGAAAAAGAATTTTTGGACCAAGAAAACTGTTTTCTTGGACATACATGAAAATTTGGTTTCAACCAAATCTTTGGTTATCCTTATGATAACCTCATTCGGTGGTTGAAACAACAAATTTTTCAGTTCAGCCAAATCGTTTTTGAGTGTTTGTATACACTCAGACATACTTGCATAAAAACAAGAATAGTGAACAAATTCCGAATTAAACAAAATATCAAAAATTAGATAGCAATAGCAAATGCTGTTAATTAGATTCTGGGATGTACAACAATTACATGTGATCAAGCAAGATTGATGAAATTTCCTATTGTTTCTAATTCCCATACCCAATCAGTTGCAAAGTTCTCGAGAAAAACAGAGAAGTAATCAACCCTTCAGCTGTTCAAGTGACAAGGTGTCTACACCACACAGGTCACAGCTTTGTTTCGATGTCCATAAAAACAAGGACATTATCATCGATGACGAGGAACGATTCTAAGAAGGGAGGACGGAAAATAAAATTAAAAAAATTTTCTAGTCAAAAAGCTTCGCTAGACGGGAAGAAACCAATATATGGATACGGAACATGATATCAACATGGCATCATGCTGCATCATCCTAATATTGGACTCCTTGAGGCTGTTTCCACCGGAAGAAGAATTTCCAAAACTATGCAAAGGAACACTACACTTCTAACTTCATATGATGATAGCACCATCTCATCATGGCTGCTCCTCAAATGAAATATAATCCTCTCATTACAAGATCTCACCGGCTACGGAACACCTATAACACGATAAGAACATGGCGATTAAAATCCATGTTAACCTCAATGATTCACCTCAAGACCATGCTGGATAGCAGTAAAAGAAGATCTGTAACTTCAAGTTTTACGGACGAACTGACTCCTTTCCTCAAAATCCAACCATTTCAAAATCCTACCCTTGCAAATTATCATCAATGACAAATTCCAGAAGGTGGATAAAGATTACATACACATTGTAAAATCTTTAAAAGCAAACTGTTGTTGTTCTACAATTACATAACTAGTTATAAAACCACTATTGGAACGTCAATATAATTAATTCTCTAAATCCAGAGTCTAAGGAACATGTTTCAGTAAAACATAAGAAAACAAAAGTTCTATTTTATATGCTCGTGATAAGGAAAGGCATAAGTGGGTAATTTATCTAAGCAATTATGTGACGGATCGAGAAAATTTGTTAAGGTGAAGCTAAAAAAAGAAATGCATTTCCTATAAAATGTAAACTACAAGAGAAGTGACTTCAAAACTACTATAATTGATACCAATAACTAATAATCTAATTGAAACACTAATATAATATTCTATGTTGTCAGATATATATGCCCGCAGTGAGTGAGAAACTAGCCTCAGAAGCGAAACTCCGTTTCAATGACTAGAAGGAACGCCACTATGCTACCTATCGTGAGGGATTTTCGAAAACCTTTCACCATAACAACTGAGGCATCAGGATACGCAGTATGTGCAGCGTTGAGTCAAAAAAGGAAGGTATAGATCTACCTTTATCCTACTACTCCCACGTACTGAACGATGCGGAACGCAAATATTCAAACGCAGAAAAAGAGTGTCTTGCTGCACTGTACGCCGTTCAACAATATCGACTGTGCATCCATTGGTGTGAAAAACATTGATAACTATATTATGGAAGACAACTAACACACAAATGCTCGAAAACCAAACTTCACATTCATCGAGGACGATGAAAAATTTTAAGAAGAGAGGAGACACAATGGCACCTTGTTTTTCACATAATCCAATTAAAATATTAGCAAACATAAGCCAACATACGTTAGGTATGACTGACCAAACGCAAACCATAACTACGGAAAGGCTAACTACAGTGTTAGTGGAAAAAACGGTAAGCGCCAGGCATGACGTGGACATTCATTATGGCCACCTGCAATAAGTGAAATACTACCGCAACACACAGACTCCGCCCGTAGTACGAGAGAATCACCAGTAGAAATACAACGGCATGCCGACAAAATGGCGAGAGCAGTAGGAGAAACGTACGAAGCCACACTGTACAACAATCATCACTCATTATGGCCGGCCACACGAGAAATACAAGCCAACGGAGATAAGGAACCAAGGTTTAAATGACACTATATGGATATACATAGCGAAATAAGGACGAAATTCGTGATGTTTAAGAACGTACCGTGAAGTCTCAATATGCGATTTTTCAACCCGAAAAATTAGGAAACACAATTCCATAATACAGGTATTGGAATATTGCCGTAGAAAGATTTAAAAATTATAATAAAATAAAAAATAAATAAATAAAAATTCACGCTAGTCCGAGGAATTGAACACAGGCCGGTGAGCCCTACAGTCGAGTGGGTTACCACTAGACTAACCTGCCTCGGAATGCGTATTAACTTAATAAGAAGAACAGTCATCCGTCAGACTGACTACAGTATGCATAGTAAAAACCTGCAATGCCTACTGTGAAACAGGATTGAAATAAGTGACCCACGTGCGTTGAGACCTGACGTTGCGTGCGAAAAATTCATGTTTAATTCTAAAATTAAGACATGTTGATGGAATCCAAACTAAGTATATATGCATGCATTAACGCACATTAGTGAATAACTTTTAGTATATCAGGACAACATTTTATAGAAGAAACTCAATATTATGAACGATCCTCTTTGCTTAGAATCCAATTTTGAAAAGCGAATCAAAAGTCATAATTAAAATTTGATTTAACAGTTTTGAGGGTATAACACCAAAAACTAAGGACTCCTTTTAGTTCGTTTATATCAAATAGACAGCCATCTGCAGGTATTGATGTTTCTAGCCACGCTTCTTGTGCATGCGCAATGGGCAACCTTGCATTTTCAATATAACCTAAAACTGTCACATTTCATGTGCAATGTCAGACTTTCAAGAATGAATAATTTAGTTTTTTTTGTTTATTGAATTTCCCCAGTGCATTATTATTTAATTCGAAGTATAAAGCAAAATGTGCATCATTAACTTGTAAATTATTTGAAAATTTTGACCATAAAATCTGACACCAAGGAGTTCTAATAAATACCATGAATTTTTAAATCATCGAGGACGATGATGATTCTAAGGAGAGAGGACTGTTACATCCCGAAATTCTACAAAAATTCGATGTAACGCCTAGCTAGGCGCAATCCACCTTACGCTACGTCTGTCAGGCTGATTCCATCAACTACAAGCCATAGCGTTACAGATCTTCTCTGAGTTTGAACCTAGGTATAGTAACTGTACTACGGTCGGTAAGAAAGAGACAACAAGACACTTAAAGTATTACCATGAAGGGATAAGAACTCGGAGAATACCGATAACTTAGCATACGTTCGGATAATAAGAGATTGTAATTGCAGACTCTACCGCTATAAAATAATTAAGTATATTTAATAACATACAAATGTATGCATATTCCTAATAATCCAATAGCAAAGTCAAAACTAATTATATGGAGCATGAATAAACACGTATGTTTAAATTAAGGTAATAATTTATCGACGTAATGTCATATTACTGTTACTGCTAAGGTATAACCCACCTAGTGGAGAAACATGCGTATAGTCAGAAAAGATTGAGACCAAAGTGTCTGACTAAAGATATCACCTATAGTTAAATTAGTACAGTACACTCCCGCTAACTGCAAGCTCCGTAAGTTCCAATTTTTGCCACTTCTCCTCCACACGTATTTTCACGCACACTACATTTTGTCTCTCCCTTAAGCGGCTGCGAGTCTCTGCGCATGTCCCAAAGTGCGATCTCCAACGCAGCGTAGTTATACGACGGAGCAGAGTCGGTGTACTCAATAAGTGCCGAATTCTGGGAATTACACTCCCCTACAGCCCCGTCAGACTGGCGGTTACCGGGAGTGTACTGTATACAGAATCGAAACTCCTGAAAGGTCAATAGACGAGATGAGCGACCGATGTCCACGGTTGCTGACGCTATCGTAAAACATTCGACGTTCAATAGTATTAGTCATTGCATGTAGTATCAATGTTGTGCATATCCAATGACATGTAGCAGATCTAGAAAAGACACAACTGACCACCGGAAGTATCAGTGGACAGGACATAAATAATCTTCACTCCAGTAATCCGAAACTCATCAATATGGTATATTGCAATTTTAAAAAGTACGTGACATTGTGCAGTTTTGTCGCAATACCTGACATTGTGCAGTTTTGTCACAGTACGTGACATTGTAAAGTTTTGTCGAAGTACGTGACTTTTACGAAGTCCAAGGTGTATATAAACCCCAGCGCAACCCCTATCAATCGTCTTACGTTCTCGGCAGTCATACTGTTCACTTCGATCTACGGTTAACGAATCGCTTTGACAAAGTCGCGGCTTCTAACTCATTGTGACCGAAGAAACACTCTGAAAAAGTCAAGTAGTTTCAAGTTCAACTCAAAATAGTTTTCGTGTTCGAGTCTTGAACTAAGTCCCTTCGGCTGAGACTTTCAGTTGTCGTAAAGTGAGTCTTTTACGAATAAAGTCCGCAGTGTTAAACGTTCGCGAAAAGAACTCAAGTGTGGATTGGGTATCTGCTTATAGGACCCTGTATCGCACTACCACTAGTAAAAAGTGTTCGTAAACCTTTTCACTAATAAATTACTTTCAAGTAAATTCAAATTCTCATCCGGTGCAACTCCGTCGGTGTTTTACAAACAATAAGGAGATCCAACCGATAAAGCAACTCACTCTCTTGCCCTTTCAAGCATCGAAAGGTATATGTAAGTCTATTTCAGGTAATTTTTAACTTTATTCTTATTCTTTATAATGAAACAATTATTGAAACAACCATCTCTGAATCATTTTAAACACTGTACTCTGACACAGTCTGCGTAGGGCTGATAAGTGACACACAAACCCACAATCAAATAATTGGTCATGTCTTACCAGCCTGACATAATCAGCACACTGGTCTCTCTCGATTCCTATTTTCCATTCTACCCTCGCTTATTGCTCGGGACGTCACACCTATCTCTATTACAATTATAAAATTTTCTATTATATTTATGATGTCAAATGAGTATATGAATTCAAGTTTCAAAATTAGATGTACAATGTCCAAGTGTTTTTTTTTCAGAAAATTATTATAAAAGTTTATTAATAATTGAAAGTTTTCAGCAATGAAATTTGAAGCATAAAAGAATGTAAAGTAAAAATTATTTAAATTTTTCAATGAGAATACTTGCTTAAGGCTTTTTATTTTGTAAACTGACTGATTGATTATAGACTGATTTTTTTTCACAGTATTAAATGTTGTAAATGATTGTTTTTCAGCTGATCAATTTTTTCAAAATATTAAATTACATGAAGATTGATTTGGATTTGTTTCAATAAAGTACATAAATTCGATATTTACTTTAAGGTTATGTAATTGAATATTGGATATAATTAGTATAATAAAAGTTTATTTATATTTAAAATACTCTATTCCAGTTACATAAGTTTTAAAATATTTCTGATGTGACATGATTATCTGAATTCAATTTTCAAAATTATATGGACACAAGTTTTCTTTTTTTCTGGAATTAGTTTGAAAGGTTTCCGATGACTAAAATTTTCAGAAAAATATAAAATCAACATTATTTTAATGTTTTGATGAAAACAATGATTAATTTGTTGCAAAATATCAAATTACAGGAAGACTGATTTTTAATTTTTTAATATTAACTAACATAAATTGATTATTTACTTTAGGGTTATGTAATTGAATATTGGTTATAATTTATACGATACAAATTTATTTATTTTCAAAATACCTCTATTCCAATCATGTATTTTTTGTAAGTTTTCGTGATTTTGTGAAATGAGTAAAAGCACGGCACCTGCCATAGTAATGTAAAATGAACGGCGAACTGTTATTATGTATGAATTATATTATTAACGTGTTATTTAATGACACCAGTTTATATAACTTAACGACATTAATTAATAAACTATGTAAATATCGTCAATACTAGCAGGGGAGTGTTTGGGGAGCGACCAGTTTCTTGTGATTTTGTGAAATTAGTATATGAATCCAATTTCATAATTATGATTTATTTTTTTCTGAAATTAGTTTAAAAGGTGAATAACAATGAGAATTTCTTAGAAAATATAAAATAAAAATTATTTAAATGTTTCAATGGGAGTAATTCTTTATTGCTTTTTATGTCGGAAACTGATAAATTAATTATTAGCTGATTATGGTTTTTACAATATTAAATTACACAAAGATTGAATTATAATTTTTCTACATCAAGGAACATGAATTAATTATTTATTTCAAGGTAATGTAGTTGAATATTGGCTATAATTCGTATAACGAAATTTTATTTATGTGTAACATGTTTCTGTTGTTACTATATAATTTTGTTAAATGTTCGTGCTGTTTTAGAATGAGTATCTCAATTCCATTCTCACAATTGTATGTAAATATGTTGAAATTTACTCTGAAAATAGTTGAAAACGTTAATTATAATTATAATTTTCATAAAAATATAAAGTAAAATTTATTTTGATGTTTCAATGAAAATATTTATTCATTAATTTTCACGTTCTAATATTGAACCACATAATTATTAAATTTTCATTTTTATTTTTTGTGGTAACATGAATTTATTACTGACAATATTATGTCATTTAATATTGGCTATGATCTGCACAATCAAAGTTTATTTATGTTTCATACCTCTATTACAATTGAGTATTCTAGCATGATGTCATGGTTATGACAGGATAGGTGAAAATGTCAGGAAGGTTAGCATAGTTGGTACATATTTACAATAAAATAAGATATACCAAATTTCAGGTTGGAGTATCGGATCGATCTGACCAGAACCGGGCACTATAACTTAAAATTTTGGATAGTTGGTTTTATTTCGTGATAATGAATGGTCTTCAATCGATAAAAGGATAATACATAATTGCGCAAATGCATTCTACAATCGAAAAATATTAATATTGATACATTTATAACTTACTTTTCCTTTGGAATATTTTTTACAAAAAGTCGTATGCATTCCCATGTAAGGATGTACTAACTATGCTAACCTTTATGACATTTACACCTATCCTAGTATGATTGTGACGTCTAGCTCAAATACTCAATCATATAATTAGTTTAAATGTTTGTGACCAATTCTCGATTATCAAATTTCACGTTTTGCACGCTTCAGAGAAGGAAATAGAAAGAAATGGAAGGTTGTCGGAATTAAAGTTGGAAATATCATCTTTAAAATGAGATTAGGAACATGATAAAATATCTACTGGTTCTCGAATAGTCCTGAAAAATGTGGAAGCATAACACATTTTTTATTATTATTCGGGAACAAGTGAATATTTCATTATGTTCTTGATCTCATTTTGAAGAGAAGATTCCAAAGTTTAATTTATCGAAGTTTGAATTTTTTCAATTTACACCCTTAAGGCATGGAGGAGTGGGACTTAGTATATCGCTGAGATAACCACGAAAAAAAGAGGCATGTATCTTAATTCAATTTTCAAAATTATATGTGGATATATTTTAATTATTCAGCGATGTTTTGTCGTGAACTGTTGTTTTTCTGAATTATTTACACGTTCTAATATGATGTTTTAATGATTTAGCGATGTTTCTTGATTCACAGATTTACAAAAATGGCCGTGAAATGAGTATTTGAATTCAATTTTTCAAAATGACATATACATATGTGTTAATTATTTAGCTATGTATTTTGACACGCTCTTCTTTATCTACAAAAATTTATTTAAACATTCCAGCGCAAATACATGTCTATTGATTCTTAGATTGAGAACTGAGAGTCGAATCAAAATATGAATTTTTAAATTATAGGTATTAATTTGTTAATGATTTAGCGATGTATATCGATGCTTACATTTAAAAAAATGGCCGCGAAAGTACCCGAAAAAAATGACATTGTACAAAAATTATATTTTTTTAAATATATTAAATTACATAACGTGCACTTAAAATCTTCAAATGATATCTCGCCATTTACTATTATTACTAATAACAGTAAATTCTACGTTACATGGATTCATTGAATACATTCTTTGAGAATATAATGTTAGCAAGAATTTGATTGGTCACAAAATCTTAACAAATGAATGGTTCTTCGAAAATTGAGTAAATAAGAAAAATGAATACAAAAGTTAGCGCGCGCACACAATAGTCTACACTGAAAGAAATTTAGTTACATAATACGTTAAAACCGATATTACAGTTTAGTATAATCTTTTACGATTTAGGGAAATCGTGTATTTATATCAGAAAGTAATATAGTATCTATTAACGATCTATGAAAAATTTACTTTGGAAAATTAATATAAGTTCTAAAAAACTTGTAAAAAAAATGGTAATATTTAAAATTCACTATATTAAATTCAAGCAGGAAAATAATGCCGAATATTGGAAAGATTGGAATAATTTTTTCACATTTTGAAAGAGAGGATTCTGAAATTTGCTAAAGTTTATACTAAAAAATATGAGTCATTCGAAAAGAATGTGGCGGATGAAAATACGAAAAGGACAAGTTCGTAACCCGTCGTGAATCTCCGTCAATTCACACTGCACTATTAGAGCACATAAATACGCACATTATCATTATCATTATTCATAAACACTGTAGAACACACATTCGCTGAGGTAACTTAACTTAACCTTTACTTATATACATAGTACGCATAAATATACATATAACACACGCATCGCACGCAAATCACGCTGAGAGAAGGGATTTGAAGATTCCTTATATACTAAGTGGTGAAAGTTTTTGGAATTGTGAGAAACGGCATGATGCTTAATAACTAAATTAAATTCAAAAATATCTATAGGTTTTTCGTTTTTTTTTTCAATCATCTCGTTCCCGCCTCAGATTCGGCTTGATAATACAAGTACCAGTGCTGATTCAAAAATTGTGGGTGCCCCGAACTTAATAAAAATGTTGTATAAATGAAGCATATTATTATACAATTACAAGGCCATCGACAAGAGCAAATTAAAGAATTTTGGTTGTGTATTTTCATAGAAAAATTGTTATTAATGATTAATAAATTTATTCTTTAAAACTGAACTGAACTGAAAGTTGAACTATTTTGCAAATGTGGAATCATTTATAAATATTGGGACTGAGAAGATTTTTTTGTTAGTGAAATAAATTAAGCAATTTATCATATCGAACAATAATTTATTAGAGGTAGTAATACTGACAAGAAGCATGTATTGAATACGCATGTTACTCCTTATATTTAATCACATCCAGGTTTTGGCTATATAAAAGAACCCATCCTTAAGCTTATTGACATAAGAGAATGCAGCATTACTTAAATCAGACTTTTTAATGATTTCCCAATGAAAACAGTCAGTACGATATATCTTGTACGCTCTGATATGTTCATTGAGATAGCAGACAGGCATCGATTTCACCACAACAAGAAAGTCTTCCTTATTAATTAAAATTATCGAGTGGACAAAATAGAATTCTTCGCCTAATTCAGAAAAAGTGATTGTTATACTGTTTTCCTCAATTGTCTTTCCGATGTACTGAATCGAATTAGTGATTGAGACGTTATTATTAATTAAATAATTCGGCAGTAAATGTATGTAGTAAGAAATATCCAGTAAATTCTGTAGAGGGACTGATCTAATTTTACTGGGGACATGTGTCCACGATTACCACTCTTGCCTTGAAAACAAAACACTGGAAAACACGTGTCCATACGTGAATCTCGGCGCTCGGCTATGAGGTACGATCGGCGGATTCGGCTAACCTCGGGAGATTATCGGAGCTATTCGGATTTTTTGATATAGTTATTTGCAATTTCCTCAACTGAAGCTTACAATTTCTGTTAGCTTCTATCACAGAAAACAAAAATATCTCTTATTTCTTTTCACTTTCTCATTGACTATATTAATTTGTAGAATATTTGTATTAACTTATGTAACTCAAACTATTAATTTCTGTAATTGTTTTTATATTATTTGATAATATCACTATCAATTTTTATTATTCTGCGTTTCAATACATAAAATATCAATCTTTGCTATTGAATATACCAATTCTTATTCTCAAGATATTAAGTTTTCATATTTTAATTGTAAAGTTTCGTAAGTACGCTAACAATAATTTGTATATCTACACGATTTCCCCAAATCGTAATCGACTATATCAATTATTAATATTGAAATAGCAAGTATTGTTACAAAATTTCTTTCAGTGTAGTTTTAACGAAAATTTGTATGCGATACGTGTGGGGACAGGGACTTTGCACTCATGGAATGTCTCTGTTTCCCCACTTTTATCACAATATTCTATCAATTCATTATTTTCTTGCCCATTCCTCTTTATAAACGCAATAGGTATTTAAACATTTTCCGCCCTTCGACGACTCGAAAGTTCAGTTCAATTCCAGTCGCTTCCGAGCGGGGAAGTCACTCCCGAAAAAATTACGAATATAGTGCGCCGCGAAAATCGTAGTTATGTCTTTGGTCAAAATCTGCAAAGAACGTTTTCTCTGTATCTGATCTAAGCGCTATCTCAGTGAGTGACCGAAATCAATCTACCAGCTTAATGTTTGGTGATATTGTACAACTAAACTCTGTTGTGAAATTATTATCCTATTTCTCCGGCTCCATTGCCCTTGAGGTTGGGTCTAAGTGTACTTGGCCGATGCAATAAGTGTTAAAACACTTGTATACTTTGAGCCATGATAAAACAAATATTACTCTAACATTATTCCATGGATATTTATTTAGCTCCCAAACATAACATATTTGGCAGCGAGGATGAGATGCTCGGAATATCTAACAGTAAATAAAACTAACTTGAATGCACTGGGCGAACGCGTGGTCACGAAAGTTGACAGTCGCTTGGAAGTAAACCTCAGTTTTCTAAGTCAAAGTCAAAGGTCGAAATTTTTTTGTCAACCTACTGTGTCGAGTTTTCCAAATTGGAGATAAAATTAATTCAGTCCATACAATCGCGTTTAAAATACGTCTAAAAATGGCGAAGAAAACAACACTTCGTTCGGAATTACCGGATCAATCGCGTCTTTCAATTCGGAAGTTGAACCGATTAAAAATAATCTGGATAGATTGTAAGCATTCTTTCTTCACACTTTACGAAATTCAGGATACGGAGAAGAAGGCCATCCTGATCATTCTGCTTAGTACTGAAATGTATAGAGTGCTAAAAATTTTGTACCTAGATAGATGCAAATACAAGAAAAATGAGCTGGTGGAATTATTAATAAAACACTATGGACCAAAGGAATTGGAGGTTCCGGCTTGTTACAGATTTTATAGTCGTTCTCAAAAACTGGAAAAATCGTTCAAAGACTAATACCTAATACCATTAAACAATTATCTACCAACTGAAATTTCGACCATTTTCTTAATCAATCTTTAAGGGATAAATTAGTAGTGGGCTTAGAAGACAAAACCTTGATTCGAAAACTGCTTTCAGAAACTTAGCTGACATTAGAAAAAGTTTGTACATTAGTACATTAGAACCTAAAGAAAACGCCACAGTCCAGGCAGTCTCAAGACTTAGAAAAAATGTCCAAAAGAAACCACAAAACTATTTGCAGGATCAGGAGAAGTCTAAGTTCAGAAAAGGGTATAGCTCTGATCAATAGTCATCTTCATGGAGCCAAAGGTGTACGAGATGTGGTCGCAAGCCTCACGGAGTATCAAATTGTCCAGCCCTCTCGTGGGACTGCTTTAAGGCCATGTGACGGGTGGGTCCCGTGACCGGATTTCTACCTTACCGACACTTTTTTTAATTGTCAACTTATTTTCACACGAATAGCGACATCGAGTTGAAAATTTGGGATAATAAATAAGAAGCACTAAGAAAGGCGGCTCTGGTCCTAAATTGCAATAATCATGAAAAACAAAATTTTTGTAACAATTTTTTTTTTCTCAGGATATTTAAAATTGAGGACCAGTGCCGCCTTCCTTAGTGCTTCTTATTTATTACCCCAAATTTTCTACTCGATGTGGCTATTCGTATGAAAATAAGTTGACAAATAAAAAAAGTGCCGGTACGGTAGGGATCTGGTCACGTGACACACTCATCACATGGCTTTAAGTGTGGAAAAAAGGACATATCACTAAATTATGCCACACTCCCGCCGCTAATAACCAATATCAGGTGGAGGAGGATATTGCGGATTATGTTATAGATCTAATTTATAGATACGTGGAAACAATATTTTTACGTCACGTCCGTTTACAACTCACAACGTGCATATATGGAAAGTTGGGTGACCAGAAAAAAATTCTTTTGGTTTTCTTAAGAGCGAAAGACAAATAACAGTAATTCATGCAATTGTAGAAGCCAGATTTTTATAAATTTTAAACAATACTTAGAGGTGGCCCATCGACTTTGAAATTCAGCTGTGAATAACATGCTCAAACTCAACTTTTTTTCGTTAAAGATTATAACCACGAAGTTATCCAACTTTTAATTTAAGCTTTTAATATGTTGTTCTATAGGTTCTCAGAATCCACATAAAAGAATTTTTTAAATGAAAAATTCATTAAAAAAATTAATTACGATTGCTTGAAAAGTGCCATTTACACTGTTTTCTAAGACAGTCCGTGTACCATCGACAAGAGTGTGTGCATAAGCAAATTCAGTTCGTATAATTTCTCCTCCGTTCGCTTTTCCAGTAGGTTGTGACTCCCTGGTGTAACTTCACACGTCAACGAGATACAACAAAAATGAGAAAAAATATTTTCCACAATCAACCAAATTCGACAACATTCTCATGAATTCTGTAAACTCTCTTGAATTTTATAGAATTTTCGAGAACTCAGTGGAATTCTCCTGAATTCTATTGAATTCAGCAGAATTTTCTTAAAATCAGCGAAATTCTCTCTAACTCTGTAGAATTCTTTTGATTTCAGCAGAATTCTTTTGAATTCAGTGAAATTCTCTTGAATTTCGTATCATTCTCATGAATTTAGTAGAATTCTCTTGAATTATGTAAAATTCTCTTGAATTCAGTAGCATTCTTTCAAGTTCGGCAGAACTCTCTTCAATTCAGCAGAATTCTTTAACGTTCGGCAGAATTTTCTTGAGATCAACAGAATTCTTTTGAATAATGTAGAATTCTCCTGAATTCAGTAGAATTCTCTTAAAATATGTAAAATTCTCTTAAACTTTGTTTAATTCTATTAAATTCAGTAGAATTCTCCTAGGTTTGGCAGAATTCTCTTGAATTTGATCAAATTATCCTGTTTTCTTTCAAATTTAGCAGAATATTCTTGAAAAGAGAATTCTGCGGAACTTGAAAGATGCTGCTGATTTCAAGAGAATTTGGCTATTTTAGAAAATTCTACAGAATTCAAGAGAATTTCACTGAATTCAAGTGAATTCTGCCCCTAACCAAAATAATTCTACACAGTTAGAGAGAATTTCGCTGATTTTAAGAAAATTCTGTTGAATTCAAGAGAATTCCTCAGAATTCAGGAGAATTCCTCTGAGTTCTCGAAAATTCTACAAAATTCAATGGAATTTACAGAAGTTACATCAGAGAGTCACAACCTACTAGAAAATCGAACGAAGGAGAAATTATACGAACTGAACTTGTTTATGCACACACTCTTGTCAATGGCACATGGACTGTCGACCTTCTAACGTGTGCTTCTGATTGGTTTATATTTAATTGTTAATGACTCGGTAATTATTACCTTTAGCAAACATTTTGTATAATTATTTTGGACGCCATTTTTTTCTTAGAATTCAAAAATACCAAATAGTTATTTGTGATACAAGTGCGCAAAATAGGTGATTGTGTGCGAGTGTGAATTTTTCAGCATAAGCCGCAGGCGAATGATGCAATCACGCGAGTTACCAATCACCTATGCGCACGTGTATCACACGCTATTTTTTGCAACGACCGTCCGAAAAAGTTGTGTTGAAGAAGGTAACGGGAAATACTAATCTTATATTCCATAGAGTGGAGTAAAGTAATTTTTTTGAAAAAAACATTCTTTTAAAAAATTTTGAAAAAATTTTTTTCCTAATGTTTGAAAAAAATTTTCCGAAAAAAAATTTGGTGCAAAAAAATATTAGAAAAAAAATGTTGTGAAGAAAAAATTTTTGAAACAAAAAAAATTGTTTGAAAAAAATTATTCAAAAAAGAAATGCTGGCGTTTATGCACTTTTGCCCGGGGGGGGGGGGGGGGGGAGCAACCAAACCCAAAAAAAACTTCAATTATCAAAAGATTTGTTCAAGTTAAATCTAAATTTATTTCAAGAAGAACAAGTGTTTAAAGTTACCGATGATAGTATCTAAAGTACCTCATCTCGAAAGTGCGCATGCGCAGCTTTTTCACATGTGCCTAAAGTAAGTCATTTTCAACATTTAAGGTGGATATTAAAAAAATGTTTTTTGAGTACTGGGACACCCTATATATATCTTCTACTGAAATTTTAAGAATATTTTTCTTGAAGGTTGAAGATCACATTTTCTGAAATAGCAGATTAGGAAAAATATAAATAAGCCTGCTATAATAAGAACAAATCTGAGTAAATTCTTGAAATTTGACAGGTTTACGACTCAAGCAGTTTAATTTTCGGGGCGGGGCGCTCATCAGCTCGGCTATACAAGTCGATCACAGTGGGTCTTCATACCATAAACTCATAAAACCCTCACTCCCTAGCCAAGATCCTTCCGTGGCAAGCGATTTATACCTATTGACTACGTGCAGGCAGGCGGAGCCAAGCAAGTAATTATAGGCAGCGCTCGCAGTGACGAAACTCGAAAACTTTTTCGATGCGGCGAGATGCGTCTTTAACGTTGCTTAATATACGCGAGTGTCACGATTTGTCAAAAAATCATAATTACTACTGAAAATGGCCCCCAAAAAAATGGGTGTTGCGTGGTCGGGTTTTGTTAACAGTTTATCTTTTTGGTTTAAAAATTCATCTCTTTCGATAGAGACTTCATTTTTCTGTTGTTGAGAATTAAACTACTCGCTTGAAAATTCGTCTTTCTTCCATGAAGTTGATAGTTTTTGATTTAAGGTTATCAACTTTTTCCTTTAAATATCAACTAATACATTTTTCATGTTGAAAATACATCCTTTTTGATAGAAAATTAATCTCCGTTGTAGAAAATTCATTGGTTTAATTCAAAATTCAACTATTCAAACATTAACTTTTTTTTCGAAAATTGATATTTTTGCGGTGAAAACTACTGATTAATACATTGTTTTGTAGAAAAGTCATCTTTTTTGGTGGAACATTATTCTTCTTGAATACATGATGGGGAATTGTATTGACCCTCTGGTATTAAATGAGTTGGTGTTTCCTTGTATGGGCTTTAGGGTCCAGTAATAAAAAAAACTGTATTTTTTAATCAGACGAATATTATTTTTACATTCAGAAACTACTATTATATGTTTTCCACTTATAAATATTTATTTAGCATTCAGGATCGAATTGAATTTTTTAGCCTCATGTCCGTGTTTTCATGAAAGTGCCCAAGAATACTAAAAATCAACCAAAGCAATAAACCAGTAACCCTCAGTAACAAGAATTTAAAATGAAAATACAGAAAAGTCTCCGATGTCAAATTGACGACCTTCCCTTTAAATCTCACTGCACTCTGAACTGTGATATGAACTTCTCCCACTAAAACTTCAAACCGCATGGCCCGTTTCACACAATGCCCTTAGACTTTAGAAATCAGTCGTTTTTCAATAGTGACAACAACAACTAGTCACTTTCGTTACAAAAGATGTTTTTTTTTTTTATGACAAAAAATTTTATTCAATTTATCTTCAGTGTTCGGCAACGAATTTTATTAGTGCAATGGTGATGTGATGATTTTCTTACACAATTGCTAAGGTTAGTAATGACATATAAAGATACACACACAAAACTGATGAGATTAGAGAAATTATGGATAACTCAAAACATTGTTTTCAAATAGAAAAAAAATTTGTAAATTTCATTACTATAATAAAGCAGTTTTCTATTTATTCGCCTTCGTTTCCCATTATATAATTCTTCAGCTGATGGGTAGAAATGCAAAAGGAGTCAAGCGCCAAATTTTCGAAATCGGGTTTATTAGCTCAAAAAATCAGATAAATTCTATTACACATGCCTGCCAAAGGATTTTTTTGGGGCATCATTTTTCAAAATTTGTGTTCTTGTGTTCACAGGCCGAGAAGCTTTTCTAACCACAAAGTAAAAAATCAAATTTCATTTTTCTCGACACTGGCTAATTATTTTTAATTACTATTGGGTCCCTTCCGTTCAGCACTAAATAAACTAAAACCTAATTTCTCATTTTTTGGAAATATGCAAAATTATTACTGCTATCGTCATTATTTTGAAGTTAAAATGTCAGTTTTACACCATTTCGAAGTCATAATTGGATTTTCAAATTTCGCGAAACTGCATGATTTTTTTAAAACAAACTTTTTTGAAATCAATTCTTCCATTCAATAGCTAGAATTCAAATTTTTAGTTTTTTCTTAAACTGCAAATTGACTCCACAATTAATGTTGAAAGATGTTAAAAGTCGATACGGATCCAAAATCTAACCTCGAAACACGACCTGTTTCATTCAATTTCTCGAAACCGGATAGCTTTTTGTGAGCAAACTTTTTTTAGTTCGATAGAGCATGAAAGTATCTCGAAAGTACTTTCTTATTTTTTTCTTAAATAGTCCCGCTGAATTTACAACATGTTTTTAATCTCTCCTGAAAAAATTGAAAAATGGTGCTTGACTCCTTTTGCATTTCAACCCTTCAGTTATTCTTCATTATTATACAGGGTGTTTTTTTTCACTTGAGACAACGAAATATCTCAAAAAATACGCATCCTACGGAAAAAATGTCTGGAATAAAAACTTTTTATTTTCGAGGGGGAAATCAGATTTGTTAAAATTTACCCCACCCCCACCCCCACAGGAGGCAGGGGTGGGGGTAACTTTGTAATTTCAAATGTCAACCCCAATTTTTTATCACAGATTCAGATTCTCCTTTACGAAATACGTGAGTTTTATTCGGAAAATTTGTTTCGATTCGCGATAGATGGTGCTGCAATTGCGAAAAATTAAATTGTTGAAACTACTTTTAGCTCTACCCAGGAATAACGACGCGGACGTAGTAGTTGTCTATTCCCTTCGGGGTGCTTAATTTCGGAGAGTCCCCTTGCCTCTCACCATCCATCGGGGTGCTTGATTTTTTGGCGACGGGACAGTAAAAGTGATAAAACTGTCGAAAACCATTCCCGAATGCAGTTGGTTGACGACAGTCGATTTTGGATGTAGACATTACATATCATCGAGTCTCCGCTGTCTACAGTCCTCGACGTCATTCCGGCCGAGCGATAACCGCGTCTGTCCGTGCTTAATGTTTATTCATTAGGAAGGTTGATTGTGTTCATTTTATTTGGGTGAGATGGTTGCTTTCGTTTGGGTTATTGTTGTTGGTCACGTTCGTTTGAGTTGATTTGGGTGTCGTTCTATCTCAGCAACAGAAGATTGGAATGCTTCTCATTTATGGAGAAAGAGGCAGGAATATCAATGATGCTCTCACGCTTTATACTCAACGCTTTCCAGAAAGTGTTCCTTCTTCACGCGCTTCTTTTTTACGGGTTGTGCGAAACTTCATCACTGACGGAAGTGTACAACCGAAAAATAGGAAGCGTCAAGTAACAGTTACTGGAGTTGATAATGAAATTGCAATTTTAGCTGCAGTCACTCATGACCCTCATGTTAGTACTCGACAACTAAGCCGCGATTCCGGAATGTCTCCATCCAGTGTTTGGACGGTATTAAAACGTAATAATTATCATCCGTATCATATTTCACTGCATCAAGAACTTCATGGAAATGATTTTCAGAACCGAGTGACATTTTGTCCATGGGCGGTTCAGCAGATACAAGGAAACCCGAATTTCTTTTTTCTAGTACTCTTCACGGCGATACCACGCTGAAAACACCAGTTCCCGTTAGATCACTGAAGTTAAGCAGTGTTGGCCGCGGTTAGTACTTGGATGGGTGACCGCTCGGGGAATACTGCGTGTTGTTGACCCGTCGTGGGTGTGGTGGACCCACACTGGTAGTATTTATCCACCTAGAAACACTACCCGAATCGGGTAGTGAGGCAATGAACTTTCGAGTTCGAAATGCTAATCAATTTTTTTTTTTTTTAGTACCCTTCACAGACGAGTCGTCTTTCACAAACCATGGTAACGTTAATCGGCACAACATGCATTATTGGAGTGTAGAAAATCCACATTGGTTGCGTGAAGTTGAGCATCAGCGTCCATGGTCCGTGAACGTTTGGCGTGGAATAATTGGAGATCAACTTATCGGTCCGTATTTTATTGATGGAAATTTGAACGGTGAAAAATATCGTGACTT
>CAKNXH010001352.1:249099-292008 GCA_932178445.1 Andricus quercusramuli
CATTATCGGCTATCTGCAAAGGTGGTCTTGCTGGAACGGGTGGAATGTTCGCTGGAGGATGTTGCTCCTCTTCCTGTTGATAAAGAGCTTCATATCCGTTTTTTCGCAAGAAGGATACCTGATCTCTTAAATACTGAGGCGTTTTATGAGCATATTCCGGGTGCATATTGCCCCAACGGTCATGTAACCTCTTCATTAATCCTCTCCGCGCCGGCGAGCTTCTTTGCCAACAGGTAAGAAGGTCCCTCCTGAGTGGGTCCGACCATTTAAATCGATGTTCTCGCGTTTGTCCGGGGTCATTTCTTGGTCGTCGCCTCGGTTCGTTCCTATTGCCACTCCCAACTGAACCATGGCCTCCATCCGAGAGAGGTCTATTGTGGGTGGCACTGCGCGATACTTGTGTCGTAACCGCATAATTCGTTGCATTGGGGAGTTAGCCCAAAGCAACGTGGCTGACTGCAAGAGCCGGAGCTCTCATTATTATTATTATTATTCATTATTATTATTATTATTCAAAAAGAGTCATAATTGTATTCTACTTTCTACAATTATATAATAGTAGTTTCTGAATGTGAAAATTATATTCGTCTAATTAAGAAACACAGTTCTTTTATTACCTGCACGTACTCAATAGTTATATTTCCCTTTCTCAGAAAAGTGAATAATAATAATTCAGGAAAATGTAAGCAATTTAAATTATTTATTCGAAACACTGCAAAGTTTTATGAAAGAATGAATAATGAGAAATGAAGGGTAGAAATGCAAAAGGAGTCAAGCGCCAAATTTTCGAAATCGGGTTTATTTGCTCAAAAAATTAGATAAATTCTATTACACATGCCTGCCAAAGGATTTTTTTGGGGCATCATTTTTCAAAATTCCCACTAAAAAAGAACAGCTGGAGGGGTCAAGCGCCAATGTGTACTTGATTCCGATCGTTCGTCGCGGCTGCGCAGTATCGAGAAATCACGATCGTAGCAGACGAACGGACGCGTGTGTTTGGCTTGTGTTTTTGTGTTCACAGTCCGAGAAGCTTTTCTAACCACAAAGTAAAAAATCAAATTTCATTTTTCTCGACACTGGCTAATTATTTTTAATTACTATTCGGTCCCTTCCGATCAGCACTAAATAACCTAAAACCCAATTCCTAATTTTTTGGAAATATGCAAAATTATTACTGCTGTCGTCGTATATGTGCATTTCGTAAAAAATAAATTGACAAACGTTTCGACCAAGGATAAGGGTCCTCCTCAGTGCCAGATATTTAATTGAAAAACAAACTTAAAATTAAAGCTTTGGCATGCAATATTTGTTAAAAGAAGAAAGAAAAGAAAGAAAATTCATGCATAAACTTAGCACTTCCATGTCGTGTAGCTCCCCTCTCTCTCTCTCTCTCTATATATAGTTTTCGACGTACAAAATAGAGACATCCGCTCTGTTTCAAATCACGAAGAAAACTGAAAAAGCATTTTTGGAGGTCCTTCAGTTTAACGACTTACGAAATTCGAAAGAAAGATGCTTTAATTTTTAAAGGGCTGTGGCCGTAAAAGTGACTGAAAATGGGAGGACCGATCGCCGGTCCACTTAAGGGAGCGACGATCCTAGTGGCCACGTGTCCTCAGAATTTTTTTCGCTTTACAACGGATTAGTATATTTTTGAAAGTTTTTCAATATCGGTTCTTAAATTGACCGCATTCACATTACCAGCAATGTAGAGCAGGGTAGAGGAGTAGTGAAGGTGCTGTACTGGAACGTCGCAGGGGTAAAGAAGAAGGACGAGGAGTTCTGGCGGTATATCCAGGAGGCGTTCAGAGTGAAGAAGAAAGGAAGGGCCAGAAGGGGAATTATAACCGGGGTTAGAAATGGATTAGAGGAAAAAGTTCATGGAGAGGAAGAGGGGGAGGGAGTCCCAATGAGGGAAATAAAAATAGGAGGGATAACGTGTAAGTTTGTGACAGTGTACAATAAGGATGGGATGGAAAGAATTAAAGAAAGGGTGGAAGACCTGCTGGGCGAAAGAGAGGAGGGTATGGTGGTACTGGGTGGGGACTTTAATGCGAGGATGGGGAGCGAAGGGGGACTTACAGGGAAGGTAAGAGCTTCGAAAGGAAATCGAAGGATAAGATAATAAATAAGGAGGGGGAGATTCTAAGGGTCTGGATGGAGGATAGATGCTGGGCGGTGGCGAATGGTATGGCAACTGGGGACGAAGAGGGAGAATACACATGTGTAAGTAAGGTGGGGGTATCGGTGATAGACTATGTGGTTATGAATATGCAAGGATGGGAGGAGACGGAAAAATTCGCAGTAGAGGGGAGGGTGGAATCAGACCATCAGCCATTAAGTCTGTGGATAAGAGGTGAGGGTGGCGGAAGACAAGGCGGGGAAGAAGTCTCGATAGGGGACAGGGTGACCTGGGCGCGGGAGGCGATAGAGAAGTATCAGGAGCAGTTAGGAAAGGTACGCTTTGGAGGGAGTCGGTGGAAGAGATATGGGAGGATCTGAAAGAGAAGGTGAAAGGGTGTTTGCAAAAGAAGGTATTCAGAAAGAAGGACAAAGGAATGGTGAAGCCGTGGTGGGATAGGGAGTATAAAAAGATGAAAAGGAAGGTGAAGAGGAAGTACAAAGAGTGGAAAGAGTGGAAAGAGGGTAATGCGAGAAGGGATGAGTACGTAGAAATGAGGAAGGGGTTTAGATTGATGTGTAAAAAGAAAGAACAGGAAAAGGAGAAAGATCTGGAAGAGGAGTTAGCAAATGTTAAAACAGAGGGGGACGTCTGGAAGATAATAAATAGGTTTAGGAAGCGCAGGGTGGGGGAAAGCGAGAAGATAGGGAGTGAGGAGTGGAGGGAATTTTTTAAACAATCATTCCAGGGCTCAGATTCAAGGAAGACGGATGGGGCAAGTAGAAGAACGGGGGAGGCAGAGATGGAGGAGTTGAATGACGAGGAGATAGAGAAGCAGACAAGGAAGTTGAAAAGGTCAAAAGCAGCAGGGCTGGATGGGGTAGAAAACGAAGCATGGCTGTTTAGTACACAAGAGGTTAGGAAGAGGCTAAAGGAGGTAGTGAAGAAAGTATGGAGGGCCGAGGGATTCCCAGGAGGGTGGAGTGAAGGGTTAATAGTGCCACTGTATGAGAAAGGGGATAGAGATAGACAGGAAAATTATAGAGGGATTACGCTAATGAATACGGCGTATAAAGTATACGCGATGGTGGTGGCAGAGAGACTGCGGAAGGATGTCGAGGGGAAAGGAATATTGCCGGAGACGCAGGTGGGATTTAGGGCGGGTAGGAGTACCATCGACAATATCTACGTTCTGCAGCATGTGGTGGATAGAGAATTAGCGAAGAAGGGGACGAGAGTGTACGCGTTTTTTGTGGTTCTCAAAGGCGCGTTATCGTCGGTGGATAGGGGGAGGTTGTGGGAGGCGATGGAGGATAGGGGAGTAGAGAAAGGCCTAATTGAGAGGGTAAGGGAGATATATGAAGAGACCTAAGACAAGTTAAGAGGAGGGGAGGGGATTTCGGAGGGATTCTGGATGGATAGGGGGTTAAGGCGAGGGTGTCCACTCAGCCCAACACTTTTTGCGATTTTAATTGCGGATATGGAAAGTAATCTGGAGGCCGGGGTGGTAGGAGGATTCAGGATATGAGGGGTTAGAATTTGGTCAATAGCGTATGCAGATGACATAGTGTTGCTGGAAAATAGCGAGGAGGCCTTAAAGGAGATGATGAAGAGGTTGAGAAGATACCTGGATAAGAAGGGGTTAGATCTGAATGCGGAAAAGTCCAAGGTTATGGTGTGCAGAAAATGAGGGGGAAGGGATAAGGGAGGAGAGTGGAAGTGGAAGGGAATGGAGGTGCAGGAGGTGAAAGAGTTTGTGCACTTGGGTTTCGTGTTTCGGAGGAATGGGGGAGTGGATGGTCACATAAAAGAGAGAGTGAGGAGGGCAAATGTGGTGATGAGGCAGGTGTGGGGGTTGGGAAAGAAGCTATTCGCAGATGATTTTGGACGGAGGATAAAATTGTTTGATTCGCTAGTGATGAGTGTGCTACTGTATGGAGTAAAGGTATGGGGTGGAAGGAAAGTGAAGAGGTAAATAGAACGCAGGAGAGGTATGTAAAGTGGACACTGGGATTGGCACGGAACATGCAGAGCGTGTAAATATGAGGAGAAATATTTGGATGAGGGGGGAAGTAGGCTGGTTAGGGAGTGTTGGTGGGAGATGGAGAACAGGAGAAGGGGTGCAAAGATGGAGGCGGAGAGGGAAAGGTATTTTAGAATGGATGGACTGCAGATGGATGAAGTGAGAAGGATGCACGAGGAAGGAAGGAAGGTTTATGACTTGGTTAAGCAAAACGGCATGGAGAGAGAGAAGACAGAAGGAGAAGAGAGAATAAGAGAGTCAAGGTATAACGGGAACTGTGTGTGGATTATTCCAAGGGCAAGAGCGCAATATTTATGTGAGAAAGGAGAGAAAGGAAGTCAGGAGCTTATAGCGAGGTTGAGATGTGTGTGCATGGAGGTATTGTTGCATGAAAAGGGGGAAAAAAGGACAGTAGCATGGGTGAAGGGAGTGTTGGGTAAAACAAAGATGAAGAGAAGGAAGGACGAAGAGGAATGGAGACGGAAAGAGTGTAAATAGGAGAGAAAGTAGATATAAGGAAGATCTAAATATTGTAAATAGTAGATAAGTAGTAGGTATTAGAACGAAAACAGAGGTTGACAAGCGAGGCAATGCGAAAAAAGTAGGGACATGCGAGCGAGGCGAGGCGAAGCGAGGAATGCAAGGCGATAAGAGCGTGCGGTGTAGAGATAAGAAATGGATGGATGTTAGTTTTAAGAAAATTCTGTGAAAATGGAAGTGTAAGCAAGTCAATTTTTTAAGGCCAGCAGGCTGAAAAATAAACGTTTATCTATCTAGTTTCAGAGACAGTGAATATATCGTCTCTTTTCTCAAGCGCCGGTCCCAGGCCAAGCTTCAATTAGCTTAGCAGTCGAATCAAAAAGTTCACCTCTTACGCTGCAGAAGGAGAGGAGTTTTACCCAAATACAGATTCCAGAGGTCTACCATGAACATAATAATAAATGATCTGTGCAAATCAACGAGACAATTAAATAATTATATTCTATTCTTGCAAATTAAAATAGCGTCGATGCTATCAAATGATATGATTAACAATTTTGACGACTCTTAGGATGTAAGAATTGCAAAATTGTTCGAAGAACATACATTGAAATGCCGGAAAAAATTTGAAACTTTGATTAATAATGCTCAATCTGATAGGAACACATTTCGCCACACCAGACTGAACGATAAGTGTTTCAAAAATCTATCGGACGTCGATATTCCAGAAAATGTAGCTAAAGTTGCCAGTCTAGGGAAAAATTATGGCGTAAAAATAGAAAAAGATCATATACCGGTTTACGATCTCATAGCCAGTGTTGAGTCTAATATTAACAAAATACAAGATGCAAGTCAAGATCGCGCTAGACTAAATATCGCGAGTACTATCTATATGCGGGGTTATGAATTCTGGCTACGCTGTAAAGTCAAAAATCATACAGCCCTTGAAAGAAATTAAACAGGCCGAAAAATTTGCAAAAGAAAACCCTCAAATTATCTTTGTTATCGCGGATAAGGGCCATACTACCGTCGCGATGAAAAGAGAAGATTATGACGCGAAAGTTAATGCATTATTAGAAGATCAGGACACACACGTTACAAGAAATAGGGACACAACCAAAAAAATTGCTAGGGAAGTCACAAAGCTAGTTAAAAAATGGGAATCGAGCCAATATATTAATGAACTCACCGCGAAACAACTAAAGGTATACCACGCTAACCCTTCCAGATTTTATGGCCTTCCGAAAATTCACAAGACAGGTGTCCCGCTTAGGCCGATCGTTTCACATGTAGGTAGTGCTACTTACAAATTAGCAACATTCACAAAAAATATTATTGCTAATAATATTGTAGCTCCTAAATCGTGAGTGCTTAACAGCTTCGATTTAGTGAAAAAAATGAAGAATATCAGGATTCCGGAAAATCATGTTTTTGCGTCACTAGACGTGGTTTCCCTTTTCACTAATGTGCCAAAAGAAGAGGCAGTGGATGCGGTTCGTAGCAGGTGGGACCGAATTCGCGATAAAACGAAAATTCCGTCAACGGATTTTGAGGAAGGACTGCGATTGTGTCTAGATGGAACGTATTTTAATTTCAAGGGCAAAACTTACTTCCAGAAAAGAGGACTACCAATGGTCTCTTCTCTTCCACCGATTTTAGCAGATTTAGTTATGGACGATCTGGAAACAGTTATTTTACCGAAAATAGGTTTCCAGGTACCGTTGTATGTCCATTATGTCGAGAACATATTAGTAGCTCTCCCGGAAAACGAAGTAGAAAACGTTCTACACGTTTTTAATTCGGACGATTTTGAAATTAAATTCACGCTAGAAAAAGAACAAAATAGGGTGATCAACTTCCTGGATGTCACTTTTCACAGAAATGACATTCAAGAAATAAACTGCAACTGGTTCCGAAAAACCACCTGGTCTGTTAGATGCCTAAATTACGATTCAAACCACCCACAAAAATACAAAAAAGTGTAGTTTTCAATATGGTCGATAGAGCCATTCTCCTTTCCGATAAACAATTTCATCTAGATAATTTGCGACTGGTGATAGACACACTTCGTGATAACTTTCACCCCTTTTTAATAACTTTATAAAAATTTGTTTAATAACTTTTTTTAACGAAAAATTCGTTAAGAGAGAATATTAATCTCAGATTCAATATTTTGGCACAAAATGAACATCGTAGAATTGATGAAATAGTTCAAATTGCGGAAACTAGGTCTTTTATCAGCATTCCGTAAGTGGAAGGTCTATATGAACAAATTTTGAGTACTCTCGGGCATTACGACATAACTACGGCGTTTAAAAACAACAAAGACCTCACGACGGTCTTAAGGCCCACTAAAGATAAATTAAATCAATTTCAAAACAAAAATGTTGTTTATGGCATTTGGTGCAAAGGACAAAACTGTAAAGCGGTTTATATCGGTCAAACTAAACGTCCGTTAGGAGTACGGGTTAAAGAATACAAGAAAGATATAAATAAGGTCCCTAATAAACAGACAATGCTTACTAAGCATAGCATTGAGAAAGAACATTTTTTCGATTTTGAAAACGCGAAAATTCTTGCGAATGAATGTCACTATCGTAAACGTCTGGTGATGGAAATGTGTCACATTGCTGGTAATGTGTTGCGGTCAACTTAAGAACCGATATTGAAAAACTTTCAAAAATATACTACCCCGTTGTAAAGCGAAAAAAATTCTGAGAACACGTGGCCAGCAGGGTCATCGCCCCTTCAAGTGGACCGGCGATCGGTCCTCCTATTTCCAGTCAGTTTTACTCGTTGAACTGGAGGACCTCAAAAAATGCTTTTATATTTTAAGGAGTTAATTAGTTAGCCAATTTCAGTTTTTTCGTGATTTTTGAGAGAGAGAGAGAGGGGGGGGGGGAGAGGGAGAGAGGGAGAGGGAGAGAGAGAGGGGGAGAGGGAGAGAGAGAGAGAAGTTCATTATAAAGTTTATACTATAAGTTTATACTACGTTTATTGCTACAATTGGTATAACTATAACAAAAATTATTACAAAAGCATGAGCCGTAACAATAGAATTATAAATTTGGTCATTTCCAATTAATTGTAAAGGTGTACCTAATTTTATTCGAATAATCATTCTTAATCCAGAACCAATTATTCCTGATCAACTTCCAAATATAAAATATAATATTCCAATACCTTTCTGAATAAAAAGTTACCAGCTTACAGAAACAGCGGGCGCAGGACAAATTATAATGGAATTTCCCTTTACAATAAAACAAAACCAGAAGAAATTTTGAAATAAAAAACCATCGGATTTTTGAGTAAATTGAGTTCAAATATTTTCAATAAAACCGTCACCACTTTGGTTTCAACAAAATGCATTAATGTTTAGCCAAATTGTTTTCAACCAATTTTCTACAAAACAGTTGAATTTTTAACCATAAAGGGTGACTTTCAATTTTCAACAAATATGTTAAGAGAGAGCGAGAGAGGAGCTGCACGACATAGAAGTGCTAAGTTTATGCATGAATTTTCTTTCTTCTTTTACCAAATATTGCATACCAAAGCTTTAATTTCAAGTTTATTTTTCAATTAAATATCTGGCACTGAGGAGGGCCCCTATCCGTGGTTGAAACGTTTGCCAATTGAACTTTTACGAAAAGCACATTTTTTAATTAAATATATTCATAAGACCCTAATGCCATTACAAAAATTCTTCTTCACAATCACTATTGAAAATATATTTGAAAATATATATTATTTATTCATAATATGTTAATTAATATTAAATATTTAAAAAAAATGTAATTATTGACTGTTACTAAATATGAAATATGCTTTAAAATATTTAATATTTATTTATTAATTCTTGATGAATAATAAATTTTATTGAAAATATATTTAAAAATATTTATTATTGACTTATGAATTGTTAATAAATATGAAATATTATTATAAGTATATTTGAAAATATTTAATATATATATAATATATATATATATATATATTCATTTTTTTATTGTTAATAAATGTTAAATATTATTGAAAATATATTTCGAAATATCCAACATTTATTTATTTATTGTCAAAACTTATTAAATAATAATGAATGCATATTATTGTTAATAACATTTTTTCAGGATTATATTATTGATAAATCGCTCAATATAAAAAGAATGGTTAATAATAATTCATATCACAAATGATTAATTATTAATATAAATGTATTACTTAATAATTACAAATAATGTATGTACATCAGTTCACGGGGCTTGACGAAATATAAATTCTTCGAAGGACTGTTTTAAAGATTTTTTGTCGCAACCAGGAAAAAATTCTCTATGTTTTTTTACAACCTGCAGTAAATGTTGTTCTCGTCCTTCGCATGTACTAAGAAGTGCATTGTATTCACTCATTAGCGCTACTCTTCGTTCTGCGCTGTCATTTGTAACTGGCAGAGCCTTTACAATCTCTAGAAAATTCAATTTTTCTGCTTTGCAATGGTTCATCTGCAGAACGTCGGTCATTACTCGCACGTATCATCTCTCTTTTGCACTCCAATGAAACATTTTCGTCGTAAAAAGCTAGTCCAATTAACACTTAGCTAAAGTACCAAAGACATTCTACGAGTTTTTTGAAAACAGCTTCTCGAATTTCAAGGCCTACCATCGTACATTTTTGAAGGTTCCAGAAATTCTTTATAATCAGAGCGGGAACGACTGGACTTTTTTTAAATCTGAAACAGAAACAAAATTTTATTTCCTTTCTGAATAAAAAGTTACCAGCTTATAGAACAGCGGGCACAGGACAAATTATAATGGAATTTCCCTTTACAATAAAACAAAACCAGAAGAAATTTAGAAATAAAAAACGATCGGATTTTTGAGTAAATTGAGTTCAAATATTTTCAATAAAACCGTCACCACTTTGTCATTTTTGGGCTTTAAACAAATTTTCGAATTGGGTTTCGAAAGAGGAAAAGACATTCTATCAGAATCAGAAAGAAGAAGATAAATATCGCTACAAGTATCACACTTTTAACAAAAATGACTATTTTCTGATAATCCGTTTTCAATATTTAAAATTCAAATAATCTGAAATTTGCCCAAACCTTCTTTTCGTCAAATCTCAATAAGATACGTGCCCGATGCGGTTGAGAGAAGAAAAATATTTTTCTGTAAATTAAATTGTTATAAACAAATTGAATTAGGAAATGGCCTACATTACACATTTTTCGTTTGCAAAGTACTTCAATTTTCAACCAAAGATATTTAACTAAACCGATGAATTTCGAACAAAAAAAAAATTAATTTTCAACAAAATGCATTAATATTTAGCCAAATTGTTTTCAACCAATTTTCTACAAAACAGTTGAATTTTTAACCATAAAGGGTGACTTTCAATTTGCAACAAATATGTTAAAAATTGAACTGTATTTTTGAATTTTTAACCAAAAAAGATCAATATTTAAAGGACAAGAATAATTTTCTACCAAAAAAAAAAGGAATTTTCAACAAAATGCATTAATTTTTAGCCAAACAATTTTCAACCAATTAAAAATTAACAAAAAAATTTAAATTTGTACCCATAAAACTTTTCATTTTCAACAAATAAGTTAAGAATTTAACTGTATTGATGAATTTTCTACCAAAAAAGATCAATATTTAACAGATAACAATAATTTTTCACCAAAAAAATGAATTTTCAACCAAATGCATTAATTTTTAGCCAAATAGTTTTCAACCAATTTTCTACAAGACAGTTAAATTTTTAACCATAAAGGGCGACTTTCCATTTTCAACAAATAAGTGTACAATTTAAATGTATTGTTGAATTTTCAACCAAAAAAGATCAATATTTAAATATTGAAGAATAATACTAAAGAATCATTTTGTACAAAAAAAAGGAATTTTCAACAAAATGCATTAATTTTCAGACAAACAGTTTTTAACAAATTCTCTACATAACATTTAAATTTTCGCCCAAAACAGATGACTTTTTAAATATTGAACAAAAAACTTGAATTTTTAACCTAGAAATTAGAATAAACAAAAAATACATGAATTTTCAAGTAAATCGATCAATTCCAACCCCCCTCCCCCCAAAAAAAAATCAACAAATAATCATTTTAAATTTTAACTATAAATTTTCAACTAAAAACGAAATAGTTACATTCAAGTTGAAAAAATTAATTTTCATGTAAAATGATCAATCATTCAACAAAACAATTTATTTTTAATAAAGGAGTTCATCTTTGCACCAAGTATTTGAATGTTTAAACAAAAAGATTAATTTTTCACCGAAAAAATTGATTTTCTACCGAAAATCACCAAATAATATAATTGTTTATTATCTTACCTCCAATTGTTTCATAGAAAATTGTAGACGTTTCGCCTTATCATTGGCAAGTAGTTCGAAACGTTTGAATAGAAGATCAGGTCCAGAAGTAGCTCCAAAACTTTCTTCAAATGCTGCTTTTAAACCCAGTTCGTAAATGTGATGATGATTGATATTCCACTCTTGCAATAATTTAATTATTGCATCTGTTTAAGCTTCTCCACTGCTATTCTCGAGCATTGGCACTCCCAACAATTGATTAACTCGGACACCTGATACAAGCATAAGCAGACGATCGACACTTCGGCGTTTATTATTTGGATCAGGGAGAAGTTTTCCATCCCATTGGAGAGCAAATGTCTTACATGATGATAAATTTCCTTCAAAAGCGCCCTTTATCCCGTAAGACAAATTTTTCCTAAATTTTTCATGATCAAGGCGGACTTTTTCTCGAGAAGGAAAATCGAAGACTATATTATCAATCTTATTAGAAAGGCTTCCGTCTACAGCAGCAAGAACATGTGCGGTAGCTCTATGGTTCCTTTTGAGACGATCTGCAACTGCACTGAAATCAGGCGTTAATAATTCAATTTTTTGGTACGGTTGTACTGTGTCAAGATGTTACTGATTTTTTCCGATGGTAAAATGGAATCAATATATGAACTGGTAATGAGATATTTATGGCCATCATCATCATCATCCTCGTCAGAAAGCTCGATATATTCATCCACATCATTCTCAGAAAAAACGTAATTGTTTGCACCGCTGAGAAATGAATCGTGATTACTGATGTAATTGCAATCTGAAACACTAACAAGAATTATGATAAATATACTTTTTAGATTTTCCGTTTAAACTTTTTTTGACAATGCAATCAACAATACGAACTTACTTTCATTTGTTTCTAATTTTTCTTCCGCTGTATCAACAATGGTAGCGAATTATCCAAGATGTCCTTTTTCGCGTAGTAAAATAAAAAATTCACGATCTTCGCTATTTCTCACTGATACAAGAGCATCCCGATGTGCAATATCAAATAACCCGTTCAACTTTTCATCAAATTTAAACCATTTTGCGGCTTGTGCCAAACTATAACCACGCTGACTCTTAGTTTTAAGTACATTTCTCCATTCATTGAACAATTTTTCTAGTTTTGTAACGGTATGATGATTTTCTTTTACGGGAATGCTTGTTTTATCCTAGAATATTCGACACTTCTTCAAAGCAATATTTGCGTTTTCATTGATAGTCTTCTTATTTACTTTATGCTGGTGAAAAAATAATTGCAGAACTTCTCTGTTTGTGGGCAATTTTCTACTTCGTAGATTTTCTGCTGTTGTTCCTACTGAACACACTGTTACTGATTGACGAGTTAATTTTTTCGAACTCATGTTTTCTGAAATCTTTACTCTGTCCTTATACTTTGTAAGTATGCAAGTAACTAAATAAATCAGTGTTGTCAGACACCTCATGCCGAAATATGGAATCGCCATCTCGAAATTGTGGTACATTATGGTACGCATCTCCGACACGCATGCGCGGCATGAAATTCAAATGAACATATTATAAGATACTTCAAAATATAATAATCTTCTATTATTCATTAAATTTTTCTAAAATTGTATTGGAAAATATGATTATATTATTTATTTACAGTCTTTTTCTCTTGGATAAAAGAAAATTTATTCTATTTTCATTTATACATGGTGTCCCAGTCTCAAGTGCCTGGATTTATACAGCTGTATGAAAATTAAAAAAATAAATCGAAAATTCTTTTTCCAAAAATCACTTGAAGTTTTAGTTGTTGAGTTAAAAAATATTTAGGCTGGACCAATTAGGAGCGTGGTATAAACAGACGTGCGTACCATAGCGCGAGTCTATCACAGTGTTATTGAAGCGAGCGCCGAGGTGGGGTTAGCGATGGGAGAACAGCGGTCACTACACTACGTTGGACTGCCGCTCACGCATACACGACTGTTTATACGACGCTCCTGATTGGTTCAGCCTAATTACTTTATAACTCAAAAACTAAAACTTCAACTGATTTTTTGAAAAGGAATTTTGGATTTATTTTCTTTATTTTTATACAACCATATAAGTCCTGACACTTGAGTCTGGTACAAACTGTATATATTTTAAATCACATGAATTTCTTTCACCGTATAGAAGCTTAAAATCTAAAAACACTAAATTAAAGCTACTTATCAAATGAACTGACATGTATTGTTAAAAATCTGTAGAAGCTTAAAATCTAAAAATACTGAATTAAAATGTAATTATCAAGTGAACTAGCAACAATATTGTCTTTTTAAAAATATGTTTATAAACACAATTAAACGTGGTCTGCTGAACGTACGTATAATATTTCTGTTTTTGGGCATCGGTTTTTCCCAATTGAGTGAATCACATTTGTAACTAAGCTTAAATATTTTCAGCCTTATTCTAAAAATCAGTCTCATTCGTCTTAAAAACAGGCTAAAGTCTATAAAATCTCGAAAATAACGATATAAAATACTGATGATTCTCAATCGAACGAAACGTTGCACTCTTCCTCATTACTCGCCAAGTTCTCAGATTCAGATTGTGGTACGTCATTCGCTTGCTTCTCTTTCAATTTTTCGATTCTGGAAATTTTCGGACCGTAGATTTTACTTGCAGTCATGTAACTCAGCATTTTTTCTGTTAGTTGAAATTTCATACAACCAATTTTTGGAACACATTCCGATGCGCTCGAAACCCCCTGCAAAGTAGTGGTTAGAAGTCTATTTCGAGAATCCGGCTTCACTCGATTTACTTTTGAAAAGACTTGTTCGCAAGAGGCACTTGAATGTGGCAATGCAAAAATATCTGAAGCAAACTGTCCTATTTCTTTATAATCTTGCTTTTCATCTAGAATTAAAGTTTCCCTAACTTTGTACCAAAATGAATCGACTGAAATGTCCTCAGGCGCAGAAGACGAAACCCAGTTTTTGAAAGTTACTTCCTGAGGGAACTTCCTCCACTGATTATCGATAGCCTGAATCAAATTGAGATCTTCGGGAGGAACAATACGTGTTATTTATGTGATAAGTGGTTCAATAATGCTTGGTCTTTTTGGATCAGTAGAGGAAACAGCCTTTTCAGGTTTTAGCAATGCCACATTGGAGAAAAGAGTCTCATCACTGAGATCATACCTTTCTTTCATATGTTGGCAAACAGTCATCAAAAAATCACGGTAGCGGTAAAGGAAATCGTCTACTTCTTTTCCTTTTGGTTCGCAATCACAGGAGTTTGAAGTTGACGACTTACTTTGACACCAATGTACATTTGATTGAGCAGTAAGAACATTGAATGATCTGCTGGATTGATGCATTCCATCTTGACCCTGTTGACTCGTTCGAGACTCATGTTTCCCAAGAATAACTCGGTGTACATGGTTTTCATCTTTCCGTCTACGTGAGTGATGACAACTTTATCACTTTGGAAGTACTCGTTGACATCGACAACTTTTGGCAAAGCCCATTCGAGGAAGAAGAACAACATTTTGTAAAATGGATCATTAGGATCTTTGTATTTGCATTCTGTTGCAACTAGTCTTTCTGCTAACCATTCCACATTGAAGAAGCTCTGAAGAGCTTGTCATTGTTCCAGAATTCGTAAAACAACCTGAAAATAATGATTTGAAACTATAAATATATACCTTATGTGGATAATAGTTGAAAAATTATCAAAATTTGACCCGAAGTATTATTAAATCATAATATTAATAAATGATAAATCAATCAAAATAAATTAAGGATAAATTTATAAGTATATTCCAAAAAAATACCTGTAAAAGTGACAACCATCGTGTCAGCGAAACAGATGAAATGTTGTGTTGTTCGAGCTGAAAGAAGATTTGAAACTCGACGAATTCAGCTTGCCTTTTGCTACCTTCTTTGAAGAAGGAATAAATATTCCTGGCCAAATCTTTACAGCGGCGTGGTAGTTTCTCACAACCCTTGCTTGCACATATGGCTAAGGAGTAACATATGCACAAGATTAATATGATACCGGGCAACAATATTCGCATTCGGGTAGCCACTCCATTTTCTCTTCCGAACATTGGGTTGCAGCCGTCACGACCATTGTTGTGACGAAAAGAAAGAACAGACTTATATGTATATGTGTCGATTTAAAAGTCACACTGAACCCGTAAATAAATATAGATTATTATCCTCCTCCAAAAATCGAAGATATTTTTGAGGACATGGTAAACTTTAAAATCTTTTGTCTTATCGATTTATCAAATGCTTTTATACAAGTGAGCGTCGCTGAATCGAATAGAGAGCTTTTAAACAATTTTCATAAATAAAAATTTATAGTATTCATAAACAAAGTCATCGTTTAGCCATATTTCAACGAGTACGTTCAAATTTTGTTTACAGAATTAACTAAAAATTTATTTTCGATGCAACATTTTTAATCCGGAAAAATATTTTTCTTTTAATTACTTTGTTTATATTGTAACACAAATTTTTTAAAATTTTTTTCAACCACTAGACATTATGTCTAGATAGTTTTAGCACAGAAATAAGACCATCTTTGGTCTTTAATAAAATGGTAGTTATGAAAAGTTAAAAAAAAAAGTCAACTTTGTTGTTAACTACAAAATTAACCACATTGTTAATAAAAAGTCCAAAGACACAAATCTTTTCGAACTTTGAAAAGCTTTCATTTAGAAAACAACGACAAAATCGAAAGATATTGTAGGTTCTCCCATGTTAATCTTATGGGAAACTTCAAGTATATGGGACGATGGCTAAGTCGTAACCGATTTGACTCAAATTTGGAGGACTATCTATGCTTGGACATTTGAATCAATGTAGCGATTAAACGATTTCCAAAACAAAATTTCTATATGAGGATCAGCCTAATATACAGGGGGTAGAAGCACATAGAAAAACAGAAGATTGAAAGAGATAGGCGAAAAGGATGAATTGACAAAGAGATATAAAGCAATAGGCGTAGAAGAACACAAAAAGGGACAACTGAGATAAAGAAAAGAGGACTGAAAGGCATCTCTCTTATTTTGAACCAGCGAAACTTTAATCATGCAAATAGCCGCAAGAACGGTATTGTTGTTGAGTTAAATTCCACTGAATGAATTTTTTTTAGCCTTGAATTTTCTCTGATTAGAATTGTTAGAGACATGTATGAATTTGGAATGACAATAAGATAGAAAAGGATAGATGGGAATAGGCGAAGGATGTATAAGTGGGGATTGGTAGGGATAGTATTAGAACTAAATTGTCAAAGAGGTCAGAAAAGATAACGGAGATTTGCGAGGGATATGCAGGCATGCAGAAAAAGTAATTGGAAGAGATAGGCATAAATCTGGATTGAAAAGGAGATAGAAAAATATAGAGGGGATATGCGAATGATAAGTAGGGATAGAGAAGTGAGGATTAAACGAGAAAGAAGTAAAAGTATACTGACAAGGAAATAGAGAAAGATAAAGATAGAAAGAGATATAGCTGGATAGATAAGAGATGTAATGAAGTAAAGCTGGATAAACAATTGAGAGAAAGATATGCAGGTGGAATGTGTATAGGAGAGAGATAGACTGGGATACATAAATTGATGAGTAAGAGAACAAAAAATGATAAATCCATTCGAGATGATTGCTCAATAATTAGACATGTGCTGTATTTCAAAAACACCAGATAAAAAAACAATTCAAATATAATACTTATTTTACTCTTCTGAAGAGTAAGTTAAGAAGTAATACTGCATGTATTTACTCAACTAATGAAACTTAATTTTGAGTAACTACGCTACTCAATCAGATTATAAAAGATAAAACAATAATTGTCTATAAACTCATTTCTTTGGTCGATATTTGATTTTGCCTTCAATCTCAGCAGTACGTTATACTTGATGCCATGAGGCTTTCGTGACTTTGGTTTTCTATTATAAAGTCAGAATTAACGGAAAATCCCCGCCCAAGAGCCGCATTTCCGTGCGACGTAATTAACATAAATTTTAAAAATTCCAAAAGATTTCAATTTTCATTACGGCAATTAGCAATGATCTTCACCCAAAAATGGTCTAAACGTACTACTTCTCGTTTATAGGCCTTCATTTCTTGAATCACATCAGGTGAATTGCACACACCTTTATACACGCCTTTTATTTTATCTGCTGTCGATCCTGCGATCCACATATTTTTTGTACATAAAATATCTAAGAGTCCAACCAGTCGCTGTTCAGCTACAAGGACTTTCCGCTATTATAGTAGAAATAATACAGGAATAACTCTAGTCATAACTCAGAGCACCTGACCGGAAATCAGTTGAGCTTGTTTTCAAATCCCAGTGGAGCGAGAGGAGAGAGATCCTTTTTTTCTGAATAAATTTGAATTTAATAAATTTTAATTTATATCTCCATCTAGTCTGTAATGAAGAAATAATTTTTCTGTATTAGAGGATTTATCTCTGATCGATATTGTAGGTTTTCCATTATTCACAGTACGTGTGATTGGATTTCTCAACGGATCGATAATAACAATCTCCGATGATAATACAGATTCCTATTTAACTCTAGTAATGTTGTATAGCATTGGAGAACGCTCATTTAGTTTGCCAATAACGCCGAGATAAAAATTTCTGCAATCTTTTTGGAAACTTGCTATTTTTGGCCAGGCAGCTTATTTTTAATAGCTGCAAGAAATTCTTTGAGAAAAGGCTCTGTCAAAGTAACAGCTGAAATTTAAAAAAACTAACTTCGCTCCAAGTGACTTCTTTAACAAATTTTAAAATGGTTTGAAAATTATCATTTTTGTTTAGAGGTTTGTTTTACCTTCTTTTTCGATAGCACCAACTCATATTATTAAAAAAGGTACTATAGTAAAAGCTCTTCTAGCTGCTCTTCCATTTACTACCCATCTTATGGAGCAAAATTTTAGTGGGAACGTATTTGAGTTCGTTATCTTAACATAATATCCTCGGCGTGCAGGTGTATCTCGGAACAAATAATACAGGGTCATTAAAAATAGTCGATTTCCCATTTTTAATGTTTGATACCAGCTGTAAATGCACCATGTACGTTGCGAAGGCCGTAACTACCGATTTCAATAAGAACACAGTTATTTGGATTTTCCTCAGTTAGTTCTTTTTTAAACTGCTTGAGGATACTAAAAATTAACTGCTGGCCCATCCATAGATACTTGAATAATTTTTGAAAAATTATCTACTCCTACTACCTCTTTTAAACCCTCTTTTAAGTCGATGGCTTTCGTACTCTCAAGAAAAACCGAAGAAAAATATCTAGTAGCAGTTTCATCCTTTTCAGTATTCCAGTACCTTACAACAACATCCATCTGTTGCTTCTGTGCAATTTTGTTTAGGCTTTCATCGAAACCTACTATATTGTGTTTACAATACTTTATAAGATCTTTTAATTGTTGTTGAAAATAAGGCGCTAAGCCGTGTACAATTGTATAACCTCTTTTATCTTTCTGCAGCTGCATTTTAGACGCTACGGGGCTATCTTGAAACATCAGCGAAAAATTCGACACGCCATCACCTGCACCACGAAGACTAATGCTTAAAAACTGCATTTAGACACCGAATAATTTCAGCTTTTGTGCCGGCTTGAGATTGTATAAAAGTTTTAACAGAGCCATTCATTGCTGCTTCATGTACTAAATCTGCATTACTGGTTTGCTTAGAATCGGCAATAATGTTTTGACTAGGCCCAGCAAACATTAATTGCAGTACACTCGTTAGAGATCGCCAAAGACTTTTCGTATGTCCCTCTTCATTACCAGTGTGTCTTTTGCTTCTCGAGTGACTAACAACAGCAGATCTTTCCATTGAATCTATCATGAAGTCCTTACCGCAATATGCAAAAAATGCATATTTATTTCCAAACTGAGATTTCTCGAGATCCCATTGTTTCTTTGTAAACCGTTCACCTTTAAAAAAAAAAATCAAATTATTATGACAATACATATACTTACAACTAATGCATAACCAGTAAATAAAAACCTCTACCGTTTCAATTATATAAAACTGAACGAATGAAAAAAGAAATTTTACGCTAAACTAATTAAAAAAACAATTTTTACTTTTTTATGGTCAATAAAGGTAAATGATTAGTAAAAGCACGCCAATATTTCATAAGCCCCGGAATTAGTTTTGATACTCAAGATTTAAAAAAAGTAGTTAAAAAAGTATTCAATTCAACAGAAATAAACGACAGAATTTTACGCCAGAACGATGTCTGCGTTTCCACGTTAAGCGGAATCAAAATATAAACACCGCAGAAAGGTCAATAGCGTTAGCCTCCTTCGTGGAATTGAAATCAAAATAACATTGACGAGAGATAAATTTTCAAAGTATGTAAGCTAGTGGGTTGAATTGAGACACTTACCTTTGATTACAATGTACATAAATAGACAGAAGGCTTATAATCATTTTATTTCGTTAACAGGACTGCGTAGATTTCGATTCAGTGTTTAGTCGAATCTCACAAAAAAAGTCTACGCGCGCCATAACCCATATTAGCTTTCGTGAAGGTTAGGATTAGTACCAACTGTGCGAAGCTTGACAAAACTAATCTAAGTCAACAAGATGTCTTCTTCACAAGAACTTCCTTTTAAGGAAGTGCGATTGACTAATGCTTGCTCTTTATTGGTTATCTGTAAATATAAAACAAGGTGTGCATTCTGGACGATTACTACGCGATTCCACGGGTTTGTCAGTGACAAACTGACCAATCACCGCGCACTTATACTCATGCTTGTGCCATGAACTAGCTATGTGTTCCTTGCGCGTAGATCGAGACGCGAGAACGCGAGCGCAGGCGCACATTTCATCGTGTTTTTCGGTACGACGCGACGAACTCTTCGTGTACTTACGACTAAAACAGACTGGTATGAAATCATAGTATTCAAGTTTGCATTGTTATGACAGAAAGCAAAAATAAGTTAAAAAAGTAGGTACTTGAAAAAAAATTCCAGGCGTATTCCCGGTTTTCCAGGTTTTTCCCGATAGTAGAAACCATGATCGTGAAGAAGCATAATATTGTTAAATTGTAGAGTCGTTTAAAGTGCTAAAAGCAATCAACAAACAGAAAAAAACTGAACCCAGTGAAATTATAAATCTTCCAGGTGATAATAAGGTGAAGGAACAAATTACTGATTACGAACCATTTGTTGGAAAAAATTGATTTACTTTAACCTAAACCATTAATATGTCTTTTTTGAGTAAAAGGCATTGAGCATATCTTAATTGAGACTCTGAAAGAAAGAAAATAAAAATTAAATGAAAAATAGTGAACATAGGAAGAATTTAATCCTCGAAATTGACAATAGGGGCGTACTTGATGAATTTTCTCATTACCTTTATTCTATCGTTAGAAAATCTATTGTTCTTATAAAAATAAAATTTCCTCAAATGTTTAAACAATTATGGTTTATATATTATAACACAGGTGGAAAACGTTAGATGCATTAGTAAGGAGGTTAGTTGCATTTATATTGTACTACAGTGGAGTCACACCTATTTCCCATCACCCTTATTTCCCGTCTCCTCTATTCCTACTCGGTCGTACACGGTTATATCCATTTGCGCAGTTCCAGCACCTCCCACTACGGTCCCTGTATATTCTCCTTCGCATCCGTAGCTGACTAAATGTCAGGTTAGTGATAGTCTAACCTCAAATTTCGGACAGTTGCTTGTATTTCGTGAAACTGAAAGGTCGTCAATCGACAAAAGAATGGGACATGAATGTGAAAATAGATTTTACACTTGATATAGATTACTCTTCAGACCTTTATCTCTTACCATTACGTTCAGAATACTTTCTCCAAAAACGGGTGTGCAGTAGCAGTCCCACATATGCTAATCTTCCTGACGGCTGACATTTCCACCTAGCCTAGCATCACCGCGAAGCCTTGCTAGAAAACTCACTGTTCCGCGAAATATTTGAGTCGCTTTTTGGTTCTATTATATTGAGTTTCAGTTGGCAAATCGGGGCCGTCTGAAACGTTTCCAATTGGAATACATAATATTGCGCAATCTCCGCATGTGAGTACCCGCGTACTGTGATTTTTTTCTACGCTGTTGGTGTTTTTTATGCAAAAGTCGCCACCGTCTCTCGCCCCTTGAGCTGAGAAACTGCGTGAGCCACCAGTTCTGGGAATGCCGGGTGTATTTATCAGTATATAATTAATAATGGGATTTTTTTATTTTAAATCGACCGCGGTTTTCGGCCCATGCGCAGCTGAAAAAGTTGCTTAGAGCAAGCGCATCGATACAAGGCCCGGCAGCCAATGAACGCCGCTTGAGCAAAATGTCCTACCCACTCGCGGTAAAGGTGGGGCTCCCTCCAGCATAGAAATAAAAGAATCGTTTCGTTTAAAGGACGTAGAAATAGGGGAGACTGCACTGTATTTGTAACACATTACAAATAAACATAAATGCAGCTATAACCTTTTTAATAATAAGTACAACTTTTTCATCTAAATTATATTATTAAAATCAAAACCACAATTTTTACTGTGGTCGAACACTCGATCGAACATGTAACATGTGATTTGTCAGAATCATAAATATTTGTTTGCATCTCTCATTTGCACTTCTTAATTTCGTTTTTTTATGTGATCTTAGACAGCGATATGGATTTTTGTGCAATCTTTCTGAAATCTTCAAAAACATTGGGAAATAATTTCAGTTTAAGTTGAAAAAACCTTTGAAATCTTTTCAAATCTTTGTGAAATTTTTGAAATATTTGTGAAGTCTTTAAAATGTTTGTGAAATATTTCTACTATAAGTTAACGTTTATCGAAGATGTTTACACATAAATCTGTCTTAAGTCGAAATTTACGATGCATATACTGATTATTTTTATCGCCTTCTTTATCCTTTCGTTTTTCTTCATCATTTCGTAACTTTCATTTTTCACATTCATTTACTGAACTATTATTAATGAATTCGAAAGATAATTTGTTGTATCATTTGCTGCATGTCTTTATAAAAATGTGTAGAAAAATTCGGGATATGATGACACATTTTTTTAAAACGAAAGATCTTATTCCAAAGTTGCATGCACGGACGTGGGGTTCTAGTTAAATTAAAACATTCATAATTAGATTACGTCAAATGTAATGTCCTACAATTTCTAATTTAAATTCATGACATTTTTTTTTTTTTATAAATGTAGGCGTTCGCAAGGAAAGGGCCCTTATGGCCGGTATGGAGTTACGTATAGGGGCACATAGCCGGATAAATTACCGGCATTTTAGGTCTAAAACGAACTATTTAAGTTGAAAAACGAGTCGCCGGGGCATTTTTGAAGATGGATCTTCGAAAAACTTCTTTTCGAGAAAGTCGACAAAAGGCCACATTTGGTCTACATGTGGGGGCGGCGGGGCGTCCGAGTAATAATAAGTCGAAAAATATCAGAACAAAAAATTAATAAATTTATAGATCCCAGTGGATTGATTGTAGGTCCAGTATCATCGCCCATTCAAACCAGAAAATAATAATTTTGACCTCAAGTTAGAAATACGTGAATATCTCCTAAACTAGAACCGGCCATAAGGGCCCTTTTCATGCTGACGCACACAAATTTGTGCCGATTGAACAGTTTTGATTAAAGATACCAATGTTAGACTTAACAAACTTAGCGCAGAAATAGCATTACGCAGGGGGGGGGGGGGGGGCCTCAAAAATGTTAGGAAAAGGGTTATGTATTTTTTGAGCAGCCCCTTTTGTCAATAATTAATTTCCAAAGATTTAATTTTACTAATTTAAAGACCGCCTAATCCTACTAGAATTTTAGAATGTGTTAAGTTTCAGCATTTCGTAGTTGGGGAAAAATGTCCCAAGTGTAATTAATTTTAAAAGATTTAATTTTACTAATTTTTAAGACCGCTTAATCCCACCAGAATTTTGGAATGTTTCAAGTTTCAGCACTTCGTAGTTGGGGTAAAATTTCCCAAGTGTACCCGCCTAAAAATTTTTTCTAGCCTATCTTATTCAAACTCTGCCAGATTGTAGCGCTAGTGGACCTCTTTAAATTCTGTGAAGGGGACGCACCTAATATAACGGGTTGTCAAGATACAGGGGCCCGAATTTTCGACGATTCATCCCGACTGCTAAGCTTCAATTGTACATAACTCCTGATACAGTTATCCAATTCTACTTTTTTATCACGGTTTTGAAAAGGTATTTTAACAAGGTTTACAATAAAAATAATCATTGATCGATAAAAAAATTATTTCACCTTGATTTTTCAATTTTAAAAACATATTTGAGATTGTCTCCCCTTGCGGAATTTTTGATATTTTTTTAATTGGGCTAGAAAAAAAGCTTGAGTTTTTCTCTTGAAAAATATCCCAAAACGAAAATGAGATGGAAAGTATTAGTTAAGTTATAGAAGGTCATAAGAGCGCGGGTGCCCCGCGCCAACTAGCCACAGCGCTACTAGGCGTGCTGTAGAGACTCAGTGGTTCTAATAATTGATAAAAATGATTTTTCTGCTTACGCGTAACAAAAATTCCATTTCATTCTGAATTTTTGATAGTTTCAGAACAATTTAGATATCTCGTGGCCACGAAACCAATAGCTTTCATCATAAATTATTATTGAAGTCTCATTCTTTCATAGCTAAGCAGCAGTCTTCTTTTTTTAAACATCTAAAGAATAGCTTGAAAGAAGAATTTCTCATTGTATGCGATTTTGATGAAAACTATGCATTCGTAGCACGAAATGCCGCACAGTCATTTCATTGGAACAATGATCAGGTTACGATCTTTACAATTCCCAGCTGAAAATTCCTGTACAGGAACCTTGAAGGACAGGAACCTGTACAGGTAGTCTTGACGGTTCCTCTGCAGGAATTTTGCGATGGAAACTGTACAGGATCAATATATAGAATTCCAGAAAATAAAACAAGAATTCAACGATAGAATTTGGACAACCACCACAAAATGCTCCTATTGCAATTCCTAAAAAACAAAATAAAAAAATTTGTTTCTTTGGACAAAAATAAAAAAGAGGAAAGAAAAATGAGAAGGCAACTAACCAAATCCCCTTCCTTCTCTTTTTTATTTCTTTCGTCTTTTTTATTTTTATTGTTATCAAATCACAATAAAAAAGCATGCAAAGTATTTACCAACGTTTCGGTGCTCACGCAACACCCTTATCAAGGCAAGAAAAATTAAAACAGGTGGGAACAGCGACTCATGAAAACTAAATGTAATTAATCATACTTGAATAACTTTTGTTTAATCTATCTAAATCAGTTTAAAAAATAATAGAGGACTTATTTTGTTTTTTAATATAAAGCATAAATAAATCGATAAACTTGAAAAGGGTGGTGTGGTTTACAAGATCACTTGCAAGATCTGTAAGATCATTGAAAAATGTACGATCATTGAAAAATGGCGACTCGCTCGACACTTGCTTAGTACGTGCTCCAGTGATATTGACTATAAACTCTTAATAAATGGGCAGATGTGTTTAAAATGTGTGGGGTTTTGTAGCCTGTGTGCTTTTTGACTATTGGAAAAATTGGTTTTAGATGATGCTGTAAAAAGAAGCTCATAATTAATAATTTCCAGTTTCGACGTTCAATTCTGAGTGTTTGGGTGTAGTGATAGTCTGGTGATTATAGTATCCAAGACGATAACATTGTGTATTCGATCTTGAATCAGTTTGTTGTGTAGTGTGTATAGAAAGTATAGTGATTCAAAATGTCGAGTTCCACAGCAAATTCCTTAGCTACACCGATGATATGCAGCAGAGGTCATTGTAGAAAACTGATTGACAGTAACGGGATAAAATTTACAGACTGCGGATTGCACTATGATCAAGAATGCGCTTTAAAATTGAAGAAACTCTCAGATGGCAGATTTGCCAGATGCTGTGGGTCCAGATCTGAATCTCCAAGCAATGAGGATAGAGAATTATTCTCGTCACAAAAAAATTCTCAGAGCGATGATGAGGATATCACAAATGCCAAAAGAATTAAAAATCATAACCAAGATTTGATGGAATTTATGCAGAAAACTTTAGAGCAACATAGGCAATTGATGAAGGAAGATTTTAACCAGGTAAAAGGAACGATTGATGAACTCACGAAGAAAATTGATTCCGTTACCTCTCAGGTCAGTAAAGTAGATCTGAGAGTCACTGATCTGGAAACTAATATGAAGGAAACGAGAGAAAAAACGCAGTCTATTCTAAAATATATGGACAAAAATGTCAATCCTACTTCAGCTAGTGTTTCGAGTTGTGTTACAGAATTGGCAGAGCGAAATAAGCGCAGGAAAAATATTATGATTTTTGGTGTTGAAGAAATTGCTGACTCAGTCGAAAGTACAGCTTCAAGTTCAAAGGAACGAAGTGAGTACGAAATGATAACCAACATCTGCGTAAATATTGATAATATGATAAATATATCTGGTGCTTATATTAAAAGGGTTGGTATTTTATCCCAGAATCAAGTTACACCGAGACCTGTAAAAATATTTTTCCCAACCGAGGATGTACCAAGAAAATTGCTCAACTCATTCTCAAAACTGCGAAAGGACCCCCTAAAACTGAAGAATCTCAAGATGGCAACATTGGTAAATGCTCTCAACGTCAGAAAGAAAGCGGGAGAGGAAAACATTCGAATCGGGTACAGGAATGGCATTCCCAGCATGGTCTCGATAACACCAAACACAAAGAAGACATAATACATGTGTATTACCAAAACACGAGAGGTCTAAATACTAAATTAAGGGAGGTAAATACATTTTTTAAATTACGTAAGTACCAAATTATTCTGCTAACCGAAACCTGGCTTAAGGATAACATACAATCAAACGAGTTATTTGATAACAGCTACTATGACTGTTATAGAAATGATAGGCTAGGGTCAATTGGGGGTGGTGTTCTTATCGCAATTAATACTGATATAAAATCACATCAAATAAATTTAGACTCCCTCCTTTCTGATATTTCAGCTGTTAATGCAGTTGGTGCAAAAATAATCTATAAGAGTATAATCATTTATGTAATGGTACTATATATTCCTCCGTCCATAAAAATGGAATGTTTTTGTTCAATTCTTCAGCACCTCACAAATTTGTATGAACTTTATGGTTCGAATTTAATAAAAGCAGGTGATTTTAATACTAGATACTTCCTCCAGCACTATGAACAAAAGGTGTTTGATACAAAATCTAATGAAATTGATACTTTTATGCAAATATTTAATCTGATTCAAGTTAACTACGTTACAAATAAAAATAATCAATGTTTGGATCTTATACTTACAAACTTACAATTGCAAATTGAAAACGCAAGTTGTTCTATGGTAAAGGAAGATAGTTATCACCCTGCATTATCAGGATATGTAAAGATATCTGCGGTAAGTGTTCCACAAGTACAATTTTCTAGACCAACGAAAGAGAGGTATAAGTTTAAAAAAGATATGGATTATGCAAGTTTATATATACAGATTAGCAATATCGATTGGAAACCTCTGTATCAGCTTACTGATCCTGATATGGCTTGTGAGTTTTTTTATAACGAAATTTATAGAGAATTAAACGGGTCTATTCCAAAGTCAATAGGTATTCACACTCAATCTAGATTTCCCAGATGGTACTCAGAGGAATTAATCCAATGTATTAGGACAAAAGAGAAAATGAAGTTAAAATATCACATGAAAAATGATGGGGCAGCTAAATACTGTTTTTCTCAACTGAAAATTAAAGTCAAGGAACTAATTTCTAGAGATAATTTAAACAATATCAAGAAAACTGAACAATTATTAAAAGAAGACCCGTCTCAAATATGGAATGTCGAGAACAAACTCAAGGGCGAGACGAGAATACCGGGTACTTTACAGTATAATAATAGGGAGATAACGGACCCTGAGGAAGGTGTGAATACCTTTGCCGAATTTTTTAATGGTGTGTATACGAAAGTGGAATCAGCTGAAAGTACTAAACTGATAGACCAAGTCGAACATATTAGGGATTTTGAAGTAAATGCAGAATTAAATGAAGGGGAGGTTCTCCATTTATTGAATAATTTAGCTAATAAAATAACGGCAGGAACAGATCAATTACCTAGTTTTTTTATCCGCAAATTTTCTCTCGCTTTTGTGAAACCTTTAACGTTTATTTTTAACATATCGTTAAAAACGGCCAAATTTCCAAAAATTTGGAAAATAGCCAAAGTATGTCCAATTCTAAAAAATGGTCTAAAATCCGATGTTACCAACTATCGGCCAATTTCTGTATTATGTATCTTCTCAAAGATTTTCGAAAAATTTTTAGCTCAAAAAATTACCAAAAGTTTAATTCCACAACTTTGACCAGAACAACATGGTTTCATCCCTAAGAGATCTACGATCACGAATTTAGCGTCATTTACCCAATATGTTTCTGAATCTCTATCTGAAAATCGGCAAGTTGATACAATTTACATAGACTTTTCGAAGGCCTTTGACAAATTAAATCATGAAAAGTTAATAAGTAAGCTAAATAAGCTGAAAATTCCACTTAATATTGTAAATACAATTAAATCATTTCTAATTGATAGACAACATGTGGTACAATTTTCTGGTTACTCGTCTAAACCATTCACACCGACCTCAGGGGTACCGCAGGGTTCTAATTTAGGACCTGTACTTTATGTGATTTATGTTCTGGATATAGTAACTGGAGAACTCAAACCATTACTAATATTTGCAGATGATACCAAAATCTTTCAAACGATAATCTCCATTAGAGATTGTATAAAGCTACAGGGAAAACTGAGTATATTTTATGACTGGTGCATAGACAACGAACTACCTATTACCCCTGATAAGTGTAAGATCATTACATTTTCTCGCTTAGAGGACATAATTGATTTTGAGTACCAGCTGGGTAATAAGAATTTAAAAAGAGTGGCTACAGTAAATAACCTTGATATAATTTTAAGCTCCGACCTAAATGTAACCCTCAAATAAACGCCTTGGTAAAATCTGCTTCGAAAAAGTTAGGCTTCATAACAAGATCTTGTAAGCAATTTAATAACAAAAGTGCTATGTTAACTCTGTTTACTTCTCTAGTTAGTTCGAAATTAGAATATGGCGCGATAATTTGGGAACCACAAATAAATTATCAAATAAACACAATTGAGAAAATCCAAAAAAGGTTTCTGAAATTTTTGTTTTTTAAGAAGAAAGGTAGATTTCCCCATCAAGGAAGTGACTATCTAACTTTATGTCTGAATTTTGATATGTTCACAATGAAAGAAAGATACAATTACTTACTCCTGATATTTGTATTCAAAATTATTAGAAATTTTATTGATTGTGCTTATCTCTCAGATAAACTTCAGCAACTAGTTAGAGAACCGACTTTCAACTCCAGACAACATGAATTATTTTATATGCCAGCAACTAATAGCAATGTACTTAGGAATTCGCCTATCTTTAGAATGTGCGCTATAATGAATGAATTTGTCACATTTACTAATAGAAACAAAAACATTAACATTAATATTTATGAAATTTCGTTTGGTGAATTTAAAACAAAAGTAAGAGAATTCATTACCTCACGTAGAATTCATTCAGTATGAGCAAGATGTTAATGAGCGACATATCGGCGATAGAATAACATAGATTTAATATAATAAGAAATGATGGCTACTAATAATTATTATGTAATTTACATTTAAGCTATTTACCCTGTAATTGGCCTCGGCTGTTGGGTATAATTTCAATAACAAAAAAATAAATAAATAAAAATAAAGATGACTTACGTGTGGGACAGAGAGAATTCATGGAAATGCTTTATATTAAAAAACAAAATAAGTCCTCTATTAATTTAAAAACTGATTTAGATAGATTAAACAAAAGTTATTCAAGTATGATTAATTACATTCAGTTTTCATGAGTATTGACTTTCTCTTATTTCTTGTTTGTTGTGACGGATTAGTCTATTGACCCACATTCAGATCTCAGGTATCGATGAGATAGCGTCATTGCTTGGTCGCTGTTCCCACCTGTTTTAATTTTTCTTGCCTTGATAAGGGTGTTGCGTGAGCACCGAAACGTTGGTAAATACTTTGCATGCTTTTTTATTGTGATTTGATAATAATAAAAATAAAAAAGACGAAAGAAATAAAAAAAAGAGAGGGAAGGAGATATGGTTGGTTGCCTTCTCATTTTTCTTTCCTCTTTTTCATTTTTGTCCAAAGAAACAAATTTTTTATTTTGTTTCTTAGGAATTGCAATAGGGGCATTTTGTATGATGCTCTATATCAATAAGCTAAAAAAACTTGCCTGGACGGCAATATTTTTCATCTCCAAAGAAAATCATGCCGCCACTGCTGAAAACCTTAAAACTCGATTCGATTCTGCGAAGACTGTGCCCGGCACACAAAAATACCATTCCTTTGCACCCCAAAGCGTAAGGGGCAAGGGGACTCACATAAAAAACCACCCCGAAACGTGAAAGGCAAGGAGACTCACATCAAAGAGCACCCCAAATTGTTGAAGGCAAAGAGATTAACACCAAAAAAACTGACCAAAACGTGGGAAGCAAGAGGACTTATCAAAAACCATCTCGACATGTAACAGATGAGCAGAACCATCCACTAAAACGTTTATGATTTTATTATTAACTACCTATCGTTTTCCTACGGTGGAAACAGTTTGAAAATTTAATTAAGAAAATATATAAATCGTTCTCCAGCTACATAAGAGTAAGAATAAAATGTAAGCAGAAACATTATTTTTATCCATTATTAGAACCACTGAGTCACTACAGCACACCCGGTAGCGCCGTGGCTAGTTGGCACGGAGCACCTGAACTCTTATGACCTTCTATAACTCAACCAAAACTTTCCATCCTATTTTCGTTTTGGGATATTTTTCAAGAGATAAAAATCAAGTTTTTTTTCTAGCCTAATGAAAAAAAATATCAAAAATGCCGCATTGGGAGAAAATCTCAAAAATGTATTTAAAATGAATAATCAAGGTGAAATAATTTTTTTATCGTTTAATGATTATTTTTATTGCAAACCTTGTTCAAAAACCTTTTTAAAACCCTTATAAAAAAGTAAAATTGGATAACTGTATCAAGAGTTATGTACAATTGAAGGTTAGCAGTCGGGGTGAATCGTCGAAAATTCGGGCCCCTGTATCTTGACAACCCGTTGAACTATGTGCGCCCTCTTTACAGAATTTAAAGAGGTCCACTAGCGCTACAATCTGGCGGAGTTTGAATGAGATAGGCGACAAAAAAATTTTAGGCGGGGACACTTGAGCAATTTTACCCCAGTTACGATTGTTCAGTTTTGAATGTTTATAAGTAGTATAAGTTTTTAATACTAGTGGTACTCAAAACAAACTCTCGAAAGAAACGAGGGTAAAATAACGCCCCAAAATAATATATTCTTACTAGCATTAAATAAAAAATTATAGTAGAAATATGTATGTAAGGAGTCATAAACATTTCACAATGGAATGTTGTGAGATCATTAAAATTCGCCGAATACTATTACTGAATAAAACATTTTTGTCATTAATAGATTTTAATATTTTAATTATTCGTGTCCCACAAGTAAAACATATTCAATAATAATAATAATGATAATAATACTAATCTGTCTGTCTTCTTACACTCAGAAAAAAGTTTAGTCGATTCTAAAAAAATTTGGTTGGATCAAACAAATAAATACATTGCTATATGGTCAATCAAATGCTTGGTTGATTCAACCAAATTTTTCGGTTAATAAAGTTTCTTTGATTGTGATAAATAATTTGGTTGATTGTAATAAATATTTTGATTAATCCAACCGAATATTTTGGTTGATCCAAACAAATATTTTCGTAGTTTCGTTCGATCAAAATGTATCTAGAACTTGACTTTCAACTACTCATTGTATTCTAGGACAAAAGCTTCTGATGGAAAACTTTTGATAAGAATAACCTGCAGCAATAGAAACCCGAACTCTCACCTATTTTGACATAAAAGCTTTTTTCATACGTTTGTGTGGGGTTCTTTAATCACATGTGAATTTCGAGGTTAGATTGCCTGTATACCTGCACACGTGAATCCTGCGAACTGAAGGTTGTACTTACGTTCAAAATGTTGTGCATGTTTCAGAGCCAAGTTTTAAAAAAACTTCGACATTGTTAGTGTCAATTTGTTCTTCATAACCCATTTTTTTACTTATTCGCGACACGGCGGACGATGTGAAAATTTTTGACACGCAAAGTGGTCACTGGCGTGGGCTGGCATCATCTGTTTCGGTGTGTTTAGTATAGTCAATGGAAGTATTTGGATGAATCAACCAAATTATTTTTTTTACATCGACCAAATCGTTTTCTAATAAATAAGATATTCCGCTGAACACATTTATTTGATTGAATCAACTAAACATGCTAAAATAAATAATTACTTTGAATTGACCAAATTAATTTGTTGTGTTTTTTAAAAATAACCGAAGGTTTATTTGCGCTGACCAAATTTTTAAGTTCCAACAAACAAATTAGGTTGAACGAACTGTTTTGTTGAATCAACTGAATCTTTTCTCTGAGTGTATGGACAATATGCCTGCAGATTTAGTGATTCCAGTGTACTTTCAGATTGACACATGGGGCACAAAAAAATACACATTAATCGCCACTGCTCATGCCAGAGATATCCACGTTCTGACAACACTGCTCTTAGACCTTGAAAACAGCGCCATCTGACACGAGAACTATTGGATATCTCGAATTTTAATGAAAAAGTGCAGTAAATATCAAATCATTGTAATCAAAAAATGTTTTACTACAATTTAAAATTAATTATTGAACGAAAGATTTCTTGATAATATTGAATTGAAATTCAAAATGTCTTCCCAATAGTTCCAGATTGATGGAGCTATCATAGATACTCAAATGGCGTATACATCGCAACCCATGCACATAACAATATTGAAATTAAAACAATGTAATATAAAGACAGCTGAAAACTATTAAAGTTTTTAATATAAGCATTTACAAATGTTCTTATTTTTAATTGTAAAATAATGTAAAGGACGTTGCACATTCTACTTCTCATTAAAATAAAAATTAACACTAATGATGGGTCATGTATAATCACAAGAAGCAATACCTATAAAAAGATTAACTATAAAGCTTTACTACATACAGAACATGATGTGTACTGTATTACGGAATTTTATGTCAAATTAATCCATTTTTAAAATCGTAAAGGGCTAGTATGTATTTTGGAAAATGAAATCATACTAGCCCAGCGCTAAACCGTATCGATTAGTCTTATATAATATTAATTAATACTAGACAGTGCATATATACAAGTTTCATAAATTGATTCAAAGTCCATTATGAAGACAGGTCCGCCAAATGTGCATTTTCAAGAAATGTTTGTAATTACGAATTCTGTAATTCATACTATTATTATTGAAGATATTTTACTTGCGGGACACGAATAATTAAAATATTAAAATCTATAATTGACAAAAATGTTTTATTCACTAATAAAATTTGGCGAATTGCTAGTAAGAATATATTATTTGGCGGCGTTATTGTACTCTCGCTTCTTTCGAGGGTTTCCGAGAGATTTTACCCTTTTTTACTTGTGAATTATTTCCTGTAATGTAAATTATTTTCTTCTTGAAGTATATATATTTTTTTTAACATAAATATATCAATATGATGAGTTTTTGTGTGTACTTCACATTCAAAGGTCATAGTGAATTTTGTGTTTTATATCTTAGTCGATTGCAGTTAAAGTGTTTGGTGTTGAAGTAATTTGTTGGAAATTAATATTTTTTTTTTAAGTCTCCTATTTCGTTGATAATTCGTTTTCATTTCGGTTGAGAATGAATTTATTTTAATGAAATTTTAACTACTTCATTTTTTGTTTAAAAATCTATCATTTTTAGTAGAAAATTCCTGTACTTTTTTAAAAATTCGTATCTGTTTGTATTGAAAATGAACTTTTCTGTTTAAAATGAAAATGTTGTACATAAAAATCGTATTTTCTGCTCCAAGATTTGACAATCTGATACAAACTGAAAGCACATATTTTGTCGAAAGTTAAAGTACTGTGTTGAAAATTAATTTATTCTCTTTAAAAATCAACTATTTTGTTGAAAATTCTTTCCGTTTTGGTTGTGAATTAATTAATTTAAATGAAAATGTAACTATTTCATTTTTTGTTCAAAAATTTGTTCATTTTGCTTCCTCATAGAAGAAGCTTTGTAATGGTAACATTTTCCACAATTGTTAAATTCATTTAATTAAATCTTCCTCAGTAACTAGAAAACGGTTGCAGATAAATTCATGAAATTTGGAGGGCTTATTTTCCTCACTAATATCTTGAAACTGACCAAAAGATTTCTAAAAATATTTGTTGCATTTTTTTTAGCATTCAATAATATTTTAAAAATAGGTTTTTTATAGTAAAACTTTTTTCATTAGCATAATTCAAAGTTGATGCAGCAAGAATATAAAAGATTCCCTTGTCCGAGGCGAATCGACTGTCCTATAATATTAATACATTTTAATAAAGAGTACGGAAGTTATGGTAATTTAATTATTTTGAAAATCGGTTTTTTATAGTAAAACTTTTTTCATTAACATTATTCAAAGGTGCTGCAAGAACAGAAAAGACGTGTTGATTCTAGTCGAATCGATTGACTCATAATATTAATACATTTTATTGAAGAGTAAGGAAGCTATGGAACTGCATAATATTTGAAAATACGGTTTTTTATAGTAAAAATGTTTTCTTCAGCATAATTCAAAGTTGATGCAAGAATATGAAAGCTTACTTGGTACGGGACGAATCGATTGACCTACAATATTAATAAAGTCTATTAAAGAGTACGGAAGTTATGGTAATTTATATATTTTTTAAATCGTTTTTGTAGTAAACATTTGCGCATTCTCATAATTTAAAGTTGATGCAAGAATAGAAAAGTTGTGTTGATTCAAGACGAATCGATTGACCCATAGCATTTATACATTTTATTGAAGAGTAAGGAAGCTATGGTAATGCATAATATTTGAAAACCGGATTTTTTATAGTAAAACTTTTTTCACTAACATAATTAAAAATTGATCCAAGAACGGAAAAGATTCCTTAATTCAAGGCGAGGCCCGTCCGGTCCTACTGATTTAAATCTTCAATCGGAAACGACAAACTTTTGAATATATACAGTTTTTTCAGAAAGATTACATTTTTACGGAGCTAAATTGTTGAGGCTTCGAACTCGTAACTTATTCAATTTTACGAATGTTTTATTTTCAATTTTGTTTTCAATTTTTATACTTGTTTACCACAAAAAACTGTGCTGAAAAAAAATTTGCCATACTGTTTTTTTTCCATGGGGGAATCTTTTTCAATTTTCAAACCCAAAAACCGAACAGAAGACATGAACCGATTTCAATCATTTTGGTTTTACTTCTTTCGAACGCCAATCTATAACTTTTTTGCTCCACTTAATTGATTCGATTAACTGGCGATTTTTTTCTCCATCTTAATGCACGTATATCAAATTTTAGTAAATGGAAAAACTGCGCGACATTCAGAATGCACTTTTTTATAACTTCATTTTTAAAAATGTATCCAAAATAACTTAAAAGTTTTATATTAGCCGACGAATTTTCACATGGAAGTATTAAAAAAATATTTTGTAATTTTTTACATATACATCGCCAAAAAAATTGAATTTGGCGCTATTTTGCGAAAATGAAAAAATCATGTGTTTTGATGAGACATTAAATTGAGTATATTTGGTATGTATACTTTATATGGCAGAAAAGTTCTGAGTTAGACTTAATTTTGCGACATTCTGCGATTACGCGCTTCGCATAAACTAGAGGTCTAGTTCGATCTAGTTGATGTGAGAAACGATTGATATTCTTTAATATCTCGGAAATATACAAGGAGAGAATATCGTCTCGTAATATTCCAGCGAGATTCTCGAAAGACGAACGACGGTATCGAGATTCTCGAATATAATATAAAATAAATCTTTTATTACTTAATTTGATAATACTGTCATTTGATATTAATCAAGAAAATATATTTTTTTTAACTTATATAATTATAATATATGATTGATTTGTCACAACACAGGTATCTAAAGGGTCTTTTTTGCTCCTGTAAACGGAGATAGAAGTAGCAGTTTTCAGACTAACGTGACGTCAAAGGTAAATAATGGGCACTTTTTTCCCCTGTGGAACAAAAGTGCCGTCCTTTTCTCCTTAGGGAGAAAAAGTCCCGATTATTGACCTCTAACACCACACGTGTAACATATAATGGAATATTATTATACAGGTGAGCGGTTCGCTATCTCTACTAATGACCCTGACCATACGGGGATAGTTGAATGAAGTTAATCAAAACGTTAATGATGTTGAATGCTTAAAATAAAGTTACCGAAACTTACCACATGCAACCGATATATTTCCATGAATTACCGGAAATTTTGAAAGAATTGGTAATTCATGTGCACTTGCCAATAACCAAAGTTACCATAAATCTTCGATAAAGGACCCCGCACCAAATGTACAGTAAATGGCCTTTTGTAAAAAATTCTAAATATAATTTTTTTTTGTATTTTCGAACCTGCAGACTAAAAATTCGAAAGAAAAAAAGTTAGAAAAATGTACAGTTTTTAGACAAACACTTGTCAAAAGATTCAATTTTTACATGTATTTTAATCGAAAAATGCTTATTTTAGTGAAATGTTTTTTTTTCAAACCTCTTTGATAGATTTGGCTAAAGGTTTCACATTTTGACGATCAGACTTTTCAAAATAAAAGCTTCATACCCACGAAGTAGAAAGATTAACGATCTTTTGGGTATGCAGAATGTTTTGGGGGTGTTTTCATATCTTAAACATCCAAGTATGGAAATCATCATGTCTTTGAATTAATTTTAGGGTATGTTTTAACATCCCTTAAACATTAAAATCAGGAAAATGGAAAATGGCAGAATAAAATATCACGGTAGAAAATTACTTCAAAATAAGTATAAGGTACGTTTACTTACTAGGATATACCTCTGAATTTACTTCAAGGGTTGTTTTGTTATCCCTTTAAGACTAAATCCGGAATATCGACATTTCTTAATAACTAAAATCACATAAGGTTTTCTGATTAATATATGAGGATAGGAAATCATTTTAAAGTAAGTAGGGAAGGTGTAGACTACAAAGATGTCTTTGAATTTTTGTAAAGGGTTGTTAAATCATCCCAACAAAATCACTTTAAAACATACACACGAAGCGTCCCTTAGCAGGATTTGCATTAGAATTTATTTTCAGGGTATTTTACTCATCCCTTAATTATTGAAACAAGGAAATCGATATTTTATACGGGTTAAAACACCAGATACTTTTTTATTAACACATTGATCAAAAAATTACTTTAAAACATACACAGGAAGCGTTTCTTTGCAAGATCCACATTTGAATTTATGATCAGGATAGTTTAAACATCCCACTAATTATAGAAACAAGGAAATCGATGTTTTCTATTGGTTATAGCACCAGAGATTTTTTTATTAGTACATTGATCAACAAAATCAATTTAAAACATACACAGGAAGCGTTTTTTGCAAGATCGGCGTTTAAATTTATGATCAGGGTAGTTTAAACATCCCTTAATTATTGAAGAAAGGAAATCGATACATTATATAGGATAAAACACCAGCGATTTTTTTCTTAATAAATTGATCAACAAAGTCACTTTAAAAAATACATAGGAAGCGTATTTCAGCAGGATTTGCATTAGAATTTATTGTAAGGGTAGTTTAATCATCTCTAAGTTATAGATAGTACTAGCCTCGCTCGTGGCTCCCGTGGCGGCCGCCGCAGAACGGCCGCTATAATTAATACTATAGGGGAAAGTTGCCTAAGCCCCCTTCCACATTTTCTGAAAATTTTCGATTTTAAGGAACTTCAGAAGCAAAAGCGATTATTGACATCGTAGTTTGATGTTTTCTTTACAAAGTTCATACACTTAAAAGTTCAAAAAATGCTTAGAAGGCAATGAACTTCGATGCTGAAAAAAATATGTATTTGTCTCGTCTTAGGCAACCCTGTATCATAAGACGGGCCCTTTTTTAATATAAAAAAGCTATGTAATTAAACACTAGATATTAATCAATTTTATTCGGAGCGTCTTTTTAAAACATATTCTTTAAATTTATGACATATTTGTTACGCAAAATACATTATAAAACGTAAAATGAGCGTTAAATAAGGTCTAACAGAAAATAAGTGTGTAAAAAGTTCAAGGACTAAATATTTATGAAAAGTTATCAGATTTCGAATATTATTCATCTCAGATCCAGAATTTACTGATATAAATCGAAAAAGCGACATATTTTAAAAATATTCCTATTCATCAGCCCCCTGGAACTCTGAGTTAAAAATGTACTATGTGTTGACGGTGGCCGTGTGGTGGCGCCAGCTATAAAGTGGGCCTATGATCGTTGCAAATGCATGGCAAAATGATAAAATTGAATTTAATAACATATTGAAAGTAATATAATGACAGTGTCAAATAATCTTTAAGTGTTTAAAGTACTTTTTGCGACATTTTCGATCTCCTAAGCGAAAGAAAACTGAGAAAAACTGCTTTTAGATGTTAAAATTTGCATTTATTTACCGATGCTCCAGAATATCCACTGTGTTGAAATTTTGAATAAAAAATGGTGAAGTTCGTTTGTTTTGACTGTAAATCGGCATATAAAAGTAATCGGGAGCAGGACAAAGATAAGAAAATCCAATTCTTCAAAGTGCCAAATGATCCAAATATTAATAAACAAGGGCAAATAGGTATTTTAAGGGATATTATATCAAACTGAAGCCTGGTGATGCAGTTTGTTCGTTACACTTCAACCCAGAAGATATTATCCGAGAAAAGGTTTTTAAGGGACTTATTGATATGTAACTGGTGTTACATATAAATTATATAGATATATCTTTTCCCATCCAATTTTCTTGTTCAGTTGATGCAAGCGCCTTCTTGTCTTTTGATCCATCGTCGGTTTCAGCCTTCGATTTGAATCAGCCAAAGCTCTTGCAGCACCATGAACTGAGCAATTGATGGTCCAGAGGTCGGACTCTTGCGAGAAATCTCCACGAAGGGAGGCATCCATTTCAGCCAGATATTGGGGCTTAAGAGGAACTTGCATGTTGATGTTCCTCCTTGTACTGAAATTGCGATCATCTTCCAGAAGGTGCATGCTTTCTGCGGTTGGTCTTAATGTCGTTTCTTCTTCGTCTGCAGCTTGTTCAAGCAGCCGATGAGGAAGCGCTCCGCGTACATATCCATTTTTCCGGAGGTAGTCGGCTTGATTTCGCAAAATACTGATGCGAAACGTGCTGAAGCTCTGGGTGTTTCTGGCAACACAGAGTATGCATACGCGCCATAAAGCCTCCGCGAACAGGGATAATGCTGGTATCGTATGAGTCTAGCACGTCATCCTTAAGGGCATGTGATACTCCCTTGTGTGGTAAATCAGGTTCAGTTCCCCCTGGTTTTTGTCCACAAAAATTAAAAAAATTTTAAACTGAATTCGGAGATGCTATAAAATAGTATAACGGACGTCCCCGAACTAATTTTTGAGGGATAATAACAAAAAAATTTCATTCTGCTAAATACAAATTTTCTGTATGTGCACCATTTTGAGGTTAGAAACGCTTTTCAGCACATTAATAAAATTTAGCAAAATTAAAATTTTTTAAATTAATCCATAAAAGAAGAGTTCGGGGACGTCCGTTAGCATGTTCGCTATCATTCCCCAGAATTTTGAGGCAAAATCTTTATTATTGTAGGAAAAAAGCCGGGGGAATCGAACACTGCTAAAATCTATAATTTTCTATGTATCACATGCCCTTAAGTTGATCCGTCTTAAGTTGATATCGATATATATAAATATATATATATATATATATATATATATATAAAGAAATATTTCATTCTATAACTTAGATTTTATTTTATTAATTTTACCTACCCCCTCTCTAAGAAGTTCATTAAAACACATAATTTGCTTTTTAAAATATTTGAAAATCCGAAATGAATTTAAATAAATAAAAAAAGTAAATATGATTCAATATAATTAAAAATATTATGATGTTTAGACGATTTTCTTTTTGGATATTTAAAAAAGACACAAATAATTATTTGTCTTATTTAATTGCGCATGAATAATAATTTGTTGTAGTTAGTAGGAATGCATTGGGATTTACGTCTAAAAGCAGTGCATTTTACGATTTTTGTTAATTATTTCCAACTCAAAAGATTTAAAAAATCTTAAAGATCATTATCCTTTAACCAGAACTATCAGAAAATTATTTTTCTTTAACAAACTTTATTCTTTTAACACTTTTGCCTTGCATTATTTGAATTCTAGGCCAACTGCATAGCTGCCGCCACCACACGGCGACCGTCAACTCTCATGACAATATTTTCCACAGGCCTCCACAGAAAAGTGGCATGGGGCTGCTATTCATGATGTAAAAGCAATAAAGAGGTTAGGTCATTACCATCGGAAACTCACAAGTAAAGCAGATTTCGCTTTTACCTACATTTTTCTAGCCTAACCGGGGCTTGTCTTAGGAATCGCGCATGATCACAATTTTTAAAATATTTTTATTAAACAGCAAAAAAATTAATTAGACGTAACTATCAATTGCAAAGTTTACAAAATTATCTATCAAACAAAAAAATAACTTACTCCTTCAAATCATTAGAAGTTATTAAATCACAACTTCTAAAACAGGTAAAAGTTCATGCTCTAACGTACGAAAATAATTGTTCCTTTCTGTTTTTGTTAATTTACTTCCATTGCAGAAAAAAAAAACACTTTCAAAATAACTATAATTTCGGTGAGGACGTATTCGAATGTGTTTAGTGATGACTATAATGTTTTCGTACAAAAATATTAAGGGTGGCCCGTCTTAGGCAATTTTTCCCTAGATCGAGAACAAACGGAAATGCAATAAAAGTTGTATAAAATTATAAGAAAACATATAAGACACATGATGAACAACTATTTTTTTTATTACTTAAGACCAACTTAACTTATGAATGAACTTCGCGTTTAAAAGTCAACTTTTCTACTGCATTCGATCTTACATACATTTTTTCTCTTGATATCAAGTTTGGACGTGAAATACTGGAATGGAATCATCAATTTTTAACCAAGATGATTAATTTTCTACCGAAAAATACAGATTTTCAAGGAAATACTTGAAGTGTCAATAAAAAATGATAAATTTCAAACTATAAATGGAAAAGTAAAATTTCCAATTAAAAAAATTAAAAGTTTACAAAACAAAAATTTCAACAAAGTAGTTCAATTTTCATCCAAAGAGATAAATTTTTAACTAAAATATTGCATCTCCAGCTCAAAAATAAATTTTGAACAAAGTAGTTCAAGTTTAAACCAAGTAGTTGAATTTTCAAACAATAATATGTATGCAAAATTTGGGGCCGATTGGTCAACAACTGTGGATTTGCATAAGCATCATACGTTTCAGGCCACTTGACTTTATATCTTAGAATATATATGTGTCGCTCAATGTCAAAGTGGCGTAAGTCCACATTTTTAAAAAACATATTTTGTTGCCGAATTGGACTAAATATGATCCAATTCGGCAAAAAAATATGTTTCTTAAAAATGTAGACGTACGCCACTTTTACATTGAGCGACACATATATAGATATATAGTCAATGCTATTTTGCATTATTCATTAAACAGAAACTATTAGCAATGAGCGATTCGGGTTGCCGTAGAAATCATCTTTCGTGCCTAATCTACACGTGTACACCATTTTAAGTCGATCTGTGCAACGGTGTGGCCGGTATCGAGCCTCAACTGTACAAATTTGAATTTTAAATAGTAAATAATAAAGATAAGAAGCTATGGGAATGTGTATTAATTGTTAGTTTTACATCGCTTGAATATAGAAGGAAGGAAATCGTTATTTCCAGGTAAGTACAGTCACAAGAGATTTTTTGATTGTACTATTGGGAAATGCAATCACTTAAAAACACGAACCGTGCCCACGCCGCCTTCTAAATGAATAAGAATATTGGTATTGTGACCGTTAAGTACTGAAGAAGGGAAATCGTTACTTATTGATAACTTGAATTTGAAATCTCTTAGTACCTTTATATATAATGAGAATAAGCAGACATTTTCCGGTCATTTCATAATAAAATCAAAAATTTAAATTTAAATTAGGATTTAAGCCATAAAACATTAAGGTAAGTAAGTAATCAGCAAATAAATATGTACAGAACGATATATTATTCACATGATTTTTAACATATTTACACTATATACAAAGTTTTAGATCAGAGTTTATTCTACATCCATTGGTATCTCGGGCCCATTACTGGGATTTCGCTGCATTGGTCTCGCAGCAGCGTCTAGCACTGAATTTAGTAGCAGCATTGTAGGATACCAAATATTTTGTTCGCGTCTCGCGTAACCGAGAAACCACAAAACACTCGAAACATGTGTGCACGTTCCAAGTCCTACATAGCTGCTGACTTGCAGAGACAATAGTAGCCAAGAACATGACTTTCAGCATCGTCAATTTGCTCGTTTTCGGCATCCTCGGGACTAATGTAAGCTATCCATAGCTGATGTTTCGCAGCGTTACGGGAGCGTGAAAAAATGCGGACTCTTATGATACCGGGATTATCCCTATACATATCCAATTGAAATACTACTCATTCTCCATCTTCCCTTTGTGGCCTATCTTGAATGTAGGTTGGGGTTAATTGGATTTTGTACTCCCCTAAAGTGATGTCACGCAAATCCTGGAGCGTATAAGACATGGAAAGCCAATGATCTGATTTTGATCCAACCGAATCCACTGACCATTTCTTCTATGCAGTTCGTTTGCTTCTACTCGAGCTTGTAATATATTTACCTCTCGTGATTTTTCTAGCATTGTTCGAGCCATCTCTGCATTCGCAACCTGCGTAAGAATACGTCCATGATAACGGTTCACCAATGCCCCAGCTATTCGATTGAAATGTCAAGATTTGGAACGTGACGCTGACCTAGTCCAAGTAGCGAAAGGCATTTAAACTGATATGCCGCGATCCCTGAGCATTGGTAAAACATCTCAGTATCCTCGATCTAAAACGACAATGTCATTTGCCCGAAACCATACTCTCAAACCGTCCACATCCGTCAGAAAAGTATGGACCTTGAATTTCGAGAATATAGCCATCAGGAGCAACAACTAGGGCCAGTTTTACGAGATCCTTGTGCACGCTGTAGGATTGACGTAAAACACGAAAGTTGCTACTTTTTGGAATATCAGCGTATGTGCCATGAATATATGCTATCGCTCTTGCAATATTGGGTTCCGGATTATACATCTCATTGGAAAAGCGTGTTACATGATTTATAGACTGTCTGAGGGTGGAAATATCTAAGCTAAGGGTTTGTCTACTAGAATAATGAAATATGACTTGCAAAAACTCGTCATATATTATGAGTATTTATATTTCAATTATTACTACCATTATTATAGTTTAAGGGGTTACATGGTGTTTGGAGACTAAAAAAAGCATATTGTCTCTAATTTTGTCTAATGAAGATTTGTTTTATTCAAACTGTTAAATATTTAAAATAACGACAATAAAATAATATTCTCCGAAATTTTCATTGGAAAATTTTAAAAATTCAGCTGTTGGGACCTGATTTTCGAAGACCCCTTGGAAAAAAGTACGCTTGCGGTGGGAAGGGTAACTCGAGATAGCTTTATCAGAAATCAAAAAACCAAATATTTCCTGTTAGCAGGTGAGTATAGCTCGTACTTGAACGAAGGATTTAGAAAACAAAAAAAATTTGAATTTTTGGCAGAGTTGTATACAAAAAAGTACAATTTTCGATAAAACTTACACCATGTATTGCGTTGTAAAATAAGTTGTGAT
>CAKNXH010001353.1:0-14629 GCA_932178445.1 Andricus quercusramuli
TAAATAAAAGACAAATTTCAAAAAACTATTTTATTTTTTGTTCTTTCAGCTTGTATTTACGTATGCAAGTGTGGACGTGTTTGCACAAATTTTCTTCAATATTATTGGTCTTGCAATTACAAGCGAATTGGTGATAAATTTCGGGAAGTAGTTTTTGATTTGTATTCTGTGGCCAATTGTGAAAAGAAATGTTGAAAATCAACTCAATACCCCTAATATTCACGATTAAAAATCAAATTTGCGAAAACATCTGTTTTTCGTATGGAAAACAAGTGTTGAAATCCGTGGAGCGTTCGGAACCTTTAAATATAATTTTGAAAAAACGTCCCCGAACTTTGTGCTCCCACACAGTCCCATACGAATTTTGCGTCAACCAGAAAGTCTTATCTTTACTATAAGGTTTCTTTTGTGCGAAAGAGCATGAGAGCCTCAAGCCTCATTTACGAGTTTATCTTTTTCATTTAGGAAATTTATGTATTTGGTTGAAAATTTGTCTTATTGGTAGAAAATAAACTTATTAGTAGAAAACTAAATTATAGGTTGGAAATTCAACTATTTGGTAAAAAACTAATATGTTTCTGTCGAGGTTTCAACTTTTTTTTAAATTATCGCTTTTATTTGAATTCAACTGTCTTTTATTCAAAATCAATAGATTTCTTGGTTGATCCCGAGTGGAAAAATTGAGGGTGAGTTCCATGAATTCCGTGAACAAAAAAGAAATATACCGCGAATCCATTGCTTACAAAAATGTAAAAGTTGTACGTCGTTTATATCGAGTTGGGTCTCTTGAAAGAAGAAAAAAATCCTCGGCTCAAATGGAAACTTCCCTCCGTAAATTATTGTAAAAGAAAAAAGGTCTTCTAGGCTTTTAATTTGTTAATGAAAAATCGTTTTGGCGTTTTAATAGAAAATTTCATTATGATAGTTTCAAAATATAATTGATATACAGTAAAAATTGTGTTTGAAATTTCCTTATATGACAGAAAATAGGTTTTTTATCATTTTTGAACATATATAAAGTTTTAAAGAGTAAACATCTTTCTTCAATTTTCAAACGGAATTACAATTGCCATTAGGATGATTCGCAAGTCTTTTTGCATGTACGAGAAACATCTGCAAACATTTGAAATACTTGAAAAATATTTTTCTTTAAATTTGATTGACGTGTATAAAACAGTCTCCGGGTGAAAAGGTCATTATGACGAAAAAAAAAAGACTTTGTTTCATTAAAAAATGGCAACGTTTCGGACCCGATATGGTCCCTTTTCAAGCCTATTGAAACCTGTTGAAACATTATTTATTATAGTTTCAATTTTTACATAAAATTATAAATAAAAGCAAGAAATAAATCTTTGCCAATAAAAATTCTTGAAAGTGTGAAAATATATATATATATATATATATATATTTTCGATTTGTTAATCAGTTTGATAGGAAAAGATAAATATTAAAAGTAGCCTGACGATTCACTAATGATGAGTAATAAATTTAAGTTCTTATGTATTACTTATCATCAGTGACTCGTCATGCTACTTTCAATATTTATCTTTTCCTATTTTTATCGGCAAAGATTCATTTGTTTTAATCTACAATTTTATGTCGAAATTCAAACTATAATAAATAATGTTCCATTTTTTAATGAAATAAAGTCTTTTTTTTATCTTAATGACCTTCCCATCCGGAGACTGTTTTCTACACTAATCGAAGGTCGAAACTGAAGAAAAAGATGCAACGAAATTTGAATGACGCTCTACATTTTTTAGTTTTGGTCGGATATATATGGTCAACAATCTTGACCTTCGTTTTCGGACCCTAAAAAAGTCACAAAGAAAAGCTGTCATTGTAAAAAAAAAATCGATTACGAAGATCTAGAGACGTGATGAGAATCTGTTCGTTAAAGCCGCAGCAGCTTTAGCAAAACAGATTTCACAATCCTAACAGCAAAAGCTTCGTTGCAAGTCTCAGAACGTTGACAAATTTTAAGAAGCATAACAACAAAATTAGGTGATGTCATGAAAATTCAACAAATCCAGAACAGTTCGAAGAGTTAAAAAAATTTCAAAAGATTGAAGAGAATTTGAATAGCATTAGGATAATTCGAAAGACTTCACATAATACAAAAAAAAAAGATAATTTCGAGAAACTTTAAAAAATTCAAAAGATTTCCGAAGAATTCAGAGAACATTAAAACTATTGAGAGAATATAAAAGAATTTAGAGAATTTAAAAGTTTTTAGAGAACTCAGAGAATTAAACAAAATTTAGACAATTCAGAGAAGACAAATAAATCATGATGTATTTCAAAGATTTCATGAGAATTAAAAAAACTCAAAAGATATCAAGGAGTTTAAACTAACTCAGTGCACATTTTAATGAATACCAGATAATTGAAAAAGCATTTTAAAAATTTAATGTAGTGAGAATTCAACATAATCAGCACAGTTTAAAGAGTTAAGAATATTCCAAAAGAATTGAGAGAATTCAGAGGATTCAGAATTCAGGTCAACCAGTGTCATAATTTTCCCTGACTCACTTATTCAATTTTTATAACAATTGTTACAAGTGAAAACTCTCAATGATCACAGTAGATTTCTTTCATTTTTTTATTAATCTTTGACATGAAATGAAAGTTTTCACTGTCTTGACATTCTTGACATTACCTGAGCGAGATTTGACTAACTTTGACCGACCTTTATTTTTTTATCATTACCCCAGTGAACTTGATATGTACTTTTCAGGGTTAACGTCATGTCCCTAAGACTTATCATGATAGGCAGTGAGTGAACCATTTTAAAACACGCTTACCATTACAACAGCACATTTTTTAATGTGCTAGATCTGACTCTATCATTTGGGAATTTCCCAGTTCGGTAATTTATTTATTTATTTGAGAAATTCACGGGCAAGGCCCTTTATTACAACGAAAAAAGAATACAGGAAAGATGTCTCAAACTCTAACTAAAATAAAGATTCGTATCAATACGCTTGTTGAGACTATTACAGCTATAGTTAAAACTAAGCCTAAGCTGCACTGTTATCTCTTAAATTAATGATATTCTTGAGAGATGATCTGAAATGCGCCGGAGAATCGTCAAAATAATCAACAGTGTCACAATAGAGATTAGCTTCTCTGCAGATTCTCGAGATCACAGAATTTCGACCGTAATTAGTTCGATGGTATGGGATGTTAAACAGTATACTACTTCTTCATGCTCTCCTAGGTACACGCAAGCTAATTTCTGACAGTAAGTTAGGACTATCGATCACATTCTTTAAGATGTTGTACAGGAAGGTCAGATCCGCCAACTCAAATCTTGAGCTTATCTTAGGAACGTTAAGCAGGGCCCTAATTGCACCATAGTCATGGTCACACCTACGCATAGGCATTCCTAGCTGCCGGGCCGCAAAGCGCAGGAAGCGGTTCTGTACGCGTTCGAGTCTGATTTTGCCAATCAATTGTTGAGGTGACCATACTACGTAAGCGTATTATAAATGAGGCCTAACAAGGGAGAAGTACAGTGTCCTAAGGGTGATTAAATTACTAAACTTCGAGGCATTCCTCGTGACAAAACCCAGGGACCTGAGTGTCTTTTTTATTACGTCTGTGACCTGTTCCTCATATGTTAAATTAGCTTGAAGGAGAACCTCTAGGTCTCTAACACATGAGACCCGCTGCAACTCTTGGTCTGCGATTATGTAAGATGGTTGAAAGACTAGTTTTCTTCTCGGAAATGAGATTACTGCGCATTTTTTTACATTAAATTGCATCCCGTTCAAATGGACCCAAGCCTGCAAGCGATCAAGATCGTCCTGCAGCTCACTGCAATCTAAATGGGACCGTATGACTTTATAAAGTTTCAGATCGTCAGCATGTAGTAAGTCAGCATGTTGAATATATAATTTGTTTTTAATAATTCACATTGAAATAATTTTTTTCTAAATTAGCATTCAGTTTAATATGAAATTCATTATATTTAATTATTAGTCAGAAAAAATTCTTCATTAAAATTTGCATTTAGTAACACCTTTCCGGATTCGAACCTTATAACGTATGGAAATAAAAAAATGACGATTTCACATTAAATTAATATTTAGTCTGAATATCACTCTTGCATGATTATGTTCAAAGTAAAATTTATAGCTAGAAATTTGTATTTGGCATATGTTTTTAATCAAAATTTTCATTCAGTGCCACGTCTCTAGTAGTGATGCATATCGATCATTTTTGGACAAAATCGAGATTTGCTTGAAGCATAGTTGGATGGAACTGAAATGTAATGGAGATCAAGAATATGCAATGAAAAAAGTCGATCTAGACGAGACGATCATCTCGATTGAGTGATCGTTCGTCTCGATGTGATGAGTATGGTGTTCAAGTTTTTAATTTAATCTGATGAGATTTTTGAAAAATTTAAAAATGATCGACATGCATCACTAGTTTCTAGATTGAAATCTGAAGAAATCACATTTACACATTAAATTGATAATAGTCCTAAATTTTAATTGTTAAGCAGTGTTTGGCGCGGTTAGTACTTGGATGGGTAACCGTTCGGGAATACTGCGTGCTTTTGGCCCGTCACATGAGATTTCAGAGCCTGATTTGTGACCCGTTCTATAAAAATAACAGTCTACATTGTTCTAGTAAGGAAGAAAAAAAATGATATATTTTAATTATTTTGTTTCTTACCTCATGCCTTTGAATCAAATCCTTTGTTCTGTTGTGAAATATTTTGAAATATATTTTAGTTCTCAACATCATTGATAAAAACTCCCTAAAATTTGCAGTTTTCTCCCGCTATACAAAACTCTCTGAAGAAATTATTGAATTTGTTAGAAGACGGTTGATTTTCCAACCAAAACAGAAGAATTTTCATTCTGAAAGGATAAATCTCCAATGAAAAAGTTGAATAATTAATTCCTGATGTCAGATATTGTCGAGAACTGGTCAGATAATTTTCTGGAGAAACGTGAAAATTATTTGAGCAGTAATCAACAGTATCTAACATCAGAAATTAATTATTCAATTACCCTGGTCAACAAAATAACATAAATTATTAAAATAAGTTGAATATTCCACGAAAATATGACTTATTAACAAAACACATGAATTTTCAACACAATTATTAAATTTTAAGCAAAATAGTTAAATTTTTAATCAAATACTTCAGAAAAATTCAAAATAATTCAGACAATTTTTAAGTTTTCAGAGAATTAGAATGAACTCAGCCAATTTAGAGGAGTTAATAGTATTCCGAATGCAATGATGTAATGTGTATTTTAGTGATTCCAAAATAATTTTTTAAAAAATTAAGTGATGTGAAAATGCAATAAATTCAGAACAGTTTAAAGAGTTTTGAACAGTTAAAAAGAATCGAGAGAATTTCAACAGAATTACGATAAATCAAAAGATTTCAGATAATACAAAAAAATTCAAAACATTTCTTGAGAATTCAGAGAATTTAAAAAGCATTCAGAAAAGCCAAAGGAATTCAGAAGAATTTCTAGAATTCAGAAGAATTTCTAGAATTCAGAAGAATTTCTAGGATTCAGAAGAATTCACAATATTCAGAAGAATTCAGAGAATTCAGAAGAACTCGAAAAATTCAGAAACAATGTTAAAAACATTGTTTATTGTTCATAAGGTCACTTACTTCATTTTATATAACAAATGTTACACATGGAAAACTCTTAGTTATTAGGATTGATTTCCACAATTTTGTTTTATTAACCTTAGACATGAAATAAAACTTTTTACTGTCACGGCGATGTCTTTGACTTTGACTCTGCCTTTGACTGACCTTTTTTTTATGATCATTACTCCACTGCACTTGATATCTATTTTCCTGGGTCAACGTTATATCACAAAGTCTTATCACGATAGGCAGTGAGTTAACCGTTTTGAAAAACACTTATTACAGCAGCACATTTTTTATTTACCAGAAATTAATAAAGAAGTTTAAAAAAAATCAGTTTCCTAATGAGGCACAAGGGGAATATCCATCAGCTTAGTGCCTGAAGGAATATATTCTAGCCTATATACATATATACATATACATATACATATACATAAATACATATATATATATATATATATAAAGCTTGTTTGCTCTCTGAATAAAATTTGTAAAATTTGAAAAGTTATCACTGAAACTTCACAGTTTGGATTAGCAAAAAGTGAGCCACTAAAGATCAGTAGCAAATTACTAGTTCGATTAGTTATGATACTTCCTAATTAAATGCTTCAGAACTAATGACTTTGTCACAAAAAATTATCTTGAACTGTATATAATGATTTTGAAACAGTTATGAATATAAGGAAATTATGGAAAACCTGAAAAATAGAAAAGTTGGCCCGGATTTAACAGTTTTGTAGAAAATTTGTTATTTTAGAATATACATATTTCTTGGTTGAAATATCAAGCATTACGTTTCTCACTGAGAATTCGTCTTTTTTTATTTAAATTTCAATTATTTGGTTGAAAATTCCGATTTTAAAAAGAAGTTTTTCTTTTCTGGTTCGAATAGAATATCGCTTTATTTTTCCTGCTTGACAGCATTTTGGCGTGCACAAAATCAAAAAATAAATGAACAAAATTAGTATCATCAAAAAGAATCTGTTTCAAAGTGTCTCGTTTTTTAATGTTTTTGAATTCATGTTGATGATTTTTGAAAAATGAATCGAAACTCTTTAAAGAAAGGGGAAAAGTGGCGAATCGGCAACCTATGGCCTGTTTAACGCGAATTTGCCATCGTACTTATTCGCTATGTGAGCGCGTGTGCCTCCTGCTTCGAGTGAACTGTCGCAACGTCATGACGCAGGTGGACAGATAGACCGTAAGGGAGCGCCTTACCGAAACGAACCGCTTTTGTATTATAATAGGTTAACTATATATAGACCTTTGCTTTTAGAAAGTTAGATATTGGTTCTACTGCAATTTTAAATAATACTATTTTTGAAGTAAAACGAAAAATTGAAGTACATGGAAAAATTTCTACAGGTAACGACTCAGGGATCGAATCCCGGACCTCTAACGTAAAGTCTGAGCGACATTTATGAGAAGTTGCAGGTTCCGAAAGCTAAGATGATCATGGTTCCTTGAAGCAACCAATCCCGACGCAACCGGAGCGTGTACGTCATCTACTTCTGCTCCTTCTGTCCTAGAAAGTAAGTAACGGTGGGAAACGAGAAGGCAATTTTGTTCTATTTGCCTTATTGCACAACATTCTTGTCTTTCGACGGAGTCTCTCCAGGTGGGTGTTCCACCATTCTGCTCCCTTCCTAGACTTGATTGTGTTTGTAGGGGAATTGTTCTCATATGATGTTGTCAGAGCCCTTCGCAGAAAATCCGCGACGTGCTCCAACTCATCAACGGTAACCTAGCTTGTGGGGAATTCCACAAGCCTCCCTTCGAGTTCCTCTTCATATGAGTCCGAAAGTGTATTTCTAGGGTTTCTAATATGAGATACCACCGGTTTTCCTAGGGTTAATCGGAAGACGATGTGTTTGTGGTCCGAAAGAAACTCCTCATCGGAGAACCTTCAGTCCACTACCCTGCTCCTCAGTGCACCTGAACATAGAGTCAAATCGAGAACCTCACTCTTGTTTTTAGTCTGGAATGTGGGAGTATCAGCCCGATTCAGAATCTCCAGCTCTGTGCCTGCTATGTACTCAATTAAATCTCTCCCTCTATCATTGATGTTCATGCTTCCCCACACCGTGTGTTGAGAGTTCGCATCACAACCTGGGCCTCGGCATCGACAGGAAAGTAAGCCGAGGCAATAAATACGTCTAGCCTTCCTCCGCTACTGCCCCTGAGTCTCACGTTAACAACGGTGAGATCTCTATAGCAGAATTTAGGCACCAAGATCGCATCCATACCCTTGACGGCTATGCATGCCCTTGGCGTTTTTTTGCGTGGCCGCTTATATATGGAGCCACATTCTGACAAGCAACCAATTCTTTCCCTGTATAACCAGGGTTGTTGGATTAGGGCGAGCCCTGTCTGCACCACAGACATGCGTCTGGCTAGAACCGTCGAGGTGCCTTTGCTGTGGTGCAAATTCATCTGCATAATGGAGATTTCCGTCTCAGCCATTAAGAGGCTAATTCGGCACGTCTCCGGACGCTTCTGGGACCCCTGCGCATCACTGTTGGGTCACCGGAAGGTAACCCTACTCGCTTCTAGATAGGGACGATAATCTAGAGCCGCAATGGCTCTGATCAAGGATTCGGGAAGCCCAACAACTAGAATCCAGCCTCTCCACTTCGGCCTGGACCCTTGCCCGTCGGAGAACACCTTTCATGAATCAATTCGCAGGGACGGGTTCTGAAACATCAGGTGCCCCAGAGCGGTCGCCGAACTCTCGGAGTTACCGGGAAACAATGCGGTCGTTCTGCGATACCTTTGCAGACACTCCGTCCCCTTGACTTCCCAATTCAGATCTTCGTTTAGCCTGAACGTTGGGGTTTTCTCCACAATTCAGTCTTGCTACCAGATGTCAGAGGCCTTCACAACGATGGCTCTCGAAAAAGAGAGAAAAAAAAGTGATGAGAATTTTTCCCTGAAATCTTAAAACAAAAGTTTCATCATTTTGAAAGTTTCAAAATCCTAAAGGGCTTCAAAATTGTATTCCAAAATCTTCAAAAATCTACATTTTGTTCAAAATGTGTCGGTACTGGTAATAATTGTATTCCCGGAAGATACAATTCTATTAGCTAAGAGATTCAAAAACTATAAATTCACGATTTCTATAAAACCTTCGAAATTTTGTGAATGAAAACAGTAGTTGGAATGGCCTTACTCGTATTACCGTAGAGATCAAGAGTAGTTTTTCAAAGTTCGGCGCAAATATAAATAATTGTAGGTTCACGCAATGTGTGGCCTTAGAATCTTCAAACGAAAAAGGCTTAAAAAATATTTTGGATGCTACATTTTCTAAAAAGCGTAAATTTAGGTATTTCAAAAAATCCTTAAAAGCATAAATCGTTTGACGACGATTAATTATTACAAAACCTGCAAAATGAGAACAGAATTTTCCATTCTTAAAGTCATCTACAGTCAAATATTTTGCAATTCAAAAACAGTATTTTTTAAATTGAAGTTGCAGAATCTCTCGGGTACAAAATTCTTAAACTAATGCGAAAACGCGTATTGAAAAATTGAATTTTTCATTCAAAAACAATAATGAAAAAGTACTTTCGGAAATATTTTTTTATCTTCATTGTTATTCATTTTAAGAAAAGAAATAATGCAGTAAATTGGAAACCTTCTTTTTTCGATGTGTGTAATTAGAATTAAACATTTGACATTCATAAAAATACCGGTAGAAGGGAATATAAAACTGAATCAACATGACAATTCAATATTCATGGTTATTCAAGCATAAAAAAGTGTGTGTGTTCACACTGATTACGAAATTCTTTAAAAACAAGTTCATCAATCTTTCCATTTTTGAAAACGGCTATATCGAATAATGTAAAAATAATCAAAGGTTTCCTTGAATAATTAACTATCCCTGGAAATTTTTCAGAAATATGCTTTTGCAGGCGTACATATTTTAGAGGTGTATTGTTTTATTATTCAAAAAATGCTAAATTAATGAAAAAAATTTGCTTTGAATTTGTAAAATGCTCCAAATTTTTTAATGTTGGTACGTGATGAGAATGTGTTCGTTAAAGCCGAAGGAGCTTTAACAATAGAGAATTCACAATCAACCGTTACAGTTGTCGATGATATGAATGACACAATCATATTTTCTGCATCTATTTTCTCTTATAAAAAGGCGACATAATAAGCTCAAATAAGTTGATAAAAGTTCCTAATTTTGTATTGCTCAAAAGACACTCTGTCAATTCGACAATTTAGTCAGCATGAAAAACAAAATCTTTTTCGGTAAACATTTATGAAGGTTCCGTGAGTAATAGATGTAGCAGATGTGAGAAATGAGGAGATCAAGAAGCTTTACCCCACGACCTACTTGTAAAGAATCTATAAAACCAGTCGCGTTTCACGAAGGCGTTCATTTCACAAATGAATTTACAGTTATTTTTGCTATGTTTACTGGAATCTAGAAACAATGAAAATCGTCATTCTATTCTTTGCCTGCGTGGCTTTCCTAAATTTTATCAGTAAGTATACCTTGAGTAATCGTGTTAATGAAACATATTAAGTATTTTCAAAATAAAAGGTAGACATAAGAAAAATTAGCATCAAAAGGAATTTTTATATAAGAATGTTCTCTCAGTGCCACGTTGCCAGATTCAAATCTTGTAACATATGGGATTGAAAAAAAACGATTACACATTAAATTAATATTGAGCATAAGTTTGACTTTTATATAATTCTGTTGTATATAAAATTTATTATTAATTATTTGTATTCTAATAATTTTCTTAATTGAAATTTTCATTCTGCGCCACGTTGCCAGATGAAAATCTTGTAACATATGGGATGAAAGAAATGATGGTTACATATTAAATTAATCTTAATCTTAGATTTAACTTCTATAGAATTGTGTCCAGCATAAGATTTATAGTTACAAATTCAAAATTGACAAGTGTTTTCAAATTTCAATTTTCTTTTAGGATTGGTGCCATGTTTCCAGATTGAAATCTTGTAACATATGGGAATGACAAATGACGATTGATATTTGTTCGTCTGAAAATTTTTGAAAAATATGAAAATTTTGGATGTTTTTGAAAATTTGAATTTTTTGGGGGATTTGAATAATTTTTGAAAACATCTGTAATTTAAAAAATTTCTTGAATTTTCAAAATTTTCAAAAATTGTAAAAAATTTTTAAATTAAGATTTGAATTTAGTGGCACCTTTCTGGATTCAAACCATTATTTTCAGTTATCTGGAATGCTTTTAAATTCTTTCAAATTCTTTTGGATGGTTTTAACATCCTTTAAATTTTCTAAATTCTTCTGAATTACAAGACTTCCTTGAATTCGTGAAATATATATTGAATTCAGGAATTTTTTTTTATTCGTAAAATTCGGGAAATGTGAAGAATTCAGCGATTTTCATGAATTCCTCAAATCTAGTGATTCTATGAATTGAAGGAATCCGCGAGAGTCCAAAGAATTGTTCAAAAATTGGTTAGGGCCTTGCGAGATATAGGGATGAAGTTTGATAAGTAAAATAATATCGGAAATGGGAAAGGGAAGAGTGGAGCAATTGTAATTTATCCTGGGGCAGGGTGTCGATCATATGCATAATTTTTTCACGTCACTTTCATAATAACATAGTCAAACTTGTGCATAATTCAAAATTTTGGTAACAAGGTCCGTAATAGAATGTGCAACCAGAAATACTCCGGCCCATGTGTATATCTACTGTCAGCAGTTACTTTTCCAGTGTACAAAACTTTCAAAAATATTTTTATTTGCAGTTGTCGGTGCAATGTATAATCAAGTCACAAGCAACCATGGAAAAGGAAAACTCCATCCTTGTAACATTCCTGAAGGAAGCAGCATTTCCATACAAAAAGTGATAGATGGCGTAGATGCACATAACGATGTTGTTTCCGGAACTCTCGCGCGTTGTGTATTTGATGATGATATTCCTACACTAGATCCTCGCGCACTTGGGTTGGTTGTGGTTTATTTACTCGATGAACATGGACAAATCTCTGGTCGCGACAGTGAAAGCTTCTATGCACAACTCTATGCGATCAAAGGCTTTCAGGATCATGGGAAGGATGGTTTTCGTGATTCGGCAACAACAAGATACCGCTGTACTCTAAAAAGAAAACATTATGATGACGAATTGCATGCATTTCTTGAGCGCCGCACTGGTAAAGAGCACCACAATGGAGACGATGCAATCGTCGTATTTGAAAATCGTCACGAAATTTCTTATTTGGGAAAGTTATTTGGACATTCTGGTGTGGATTATTCTGTAGGAGCGTTATCAACAAAACCTCAACTCGAGTATGAACCACCGAGAAGAAGAAGGACGAATTTTGCAGGTTCTAGTTCCAATCCCAATACTTCAGGCTAATCTACTTCAGATTTATGAGCAAGAGAAATGTTTTATTTGTATTTTCTGTTAACGATTTCACGTTCTACCCAAATTTGCTCGCTCGAGCGTGACACGGAAGATGACAATAGAATTATTCCTCTGACCTCGGTGAAATTTCCGTCGACTCACGTTCAGTTTTCAACCGTTTCAAGATTCACCTTGAAACCGTTTTGATGTTTGCTCCTTCTGTGATGAATCGATCTAAGAATTCGGTGAAATTGCAATTATTAATTCTGGTCAAAAGCCTTGTTGTACAATAATTTTTTAAATTTAGGTTTGTAGAACTGTCGTAAATGAAAGACAAATTTCAAAAAACTATTTTTTTTTTCTTTCAGCTTGAATTTGCGTGTGCAAGTGTGGACGTGTTTGCAGAAATTTTCTTCAGTATTATTGTTTCTGCAATCACAAGCGAATTGCTGGTAAATTTCAGTTGGTAATTTTCGATTTGTATTCTGTGGCAGATTGTGATTTTTGAAGAATTAGGGTAATTCAAAAGACTTTACATAATACAAAATAAATTATGAGAATTTTGTAAGAATTCAGAAATTTTAGAGAATTGCGAAAAATTCGGAGAAGTAAGTAGAATTTGCAGAGAGCAAAGAATACAGAAGAATTGAGAGAATTCAGAAGATTTTAGAGAATTCACAAATTAAAAAAAAAACTTTAAAAGAATTCAAAGAAGTACAAGTGAATTCCAAGAATTCTTTTCAATTCTAAAGAATTCAAAATACTCAAAGAAAGTTAAAATGATTCTTGGTGCATTCTAAATATTTTGAGATAATTAAAAAACATTCTAAAAATTTAATAGAGTGAGAATTCAATAAAATCAGTACAGTTTGAAGAGTTGACAATATTTCAAAAGAATTCAGAGAATTCAGAGGATTTAGAATTCAGGTTAACCAGTGTCATAATTTTCTCTAAAACCGCTGCAAAATATAGTTATCATTGATAACATTGTTTATTGTACTTAATATCACTTACTCGATTTTTTATAACAATTGTTACAAGTGAAAACCCTCAATGAACATAGTTGTTTTCTCACCTTTTTTTTTTTATTAATCTTTGGAAAAATTTGAGGGGCAATTAGTGGTTGAAGTTTTCATCAGAAGGTTTCTTTTTTCTTTCAAGAGATCTAACCTCGATATAGATAATGTACAAATTTACAAATTTTTTTCAACAATAGACCTTGTTGAGAATCCTTTTTTTTAAGATTCATTTGTTTGATTGAAAATTTCACTATTTAGTTGAAAATTAATCTATTTTAATCAATAATTCGCTTTTGGTTATATTCAACTGTTTTAATTTGAAATTAAAAATCTGTTTTGATTTATAAATCAACTATATAATTTTTCGTGGGGAAATCACTTTTTTGGTTGAGAATTTAACTTCTTGGTTAAGATTGATTTTTTGCGAAGATTTGTCTCTTTGAGTCAAAATTAAACTATTTCTTTTGCAATTTAAGTTTTTAAGCTGAAAATATAACGATTCTTTATCGGGTTGGAAGTTTATCTTTTTCGTTTAGGAAATTTATGTATTTGGTTGAAAATTCCCCTTATTGGTAGAAAATAAACTTGTCAGTCGAAAATTAAATTGAAGGTTGGAAATACAACTATTAAGTCAAAAACTAATCTGTTTCTGTTCAGAATTTAACCATGGAGAATCCATGGCTTACAAAAATGTAAAAGTTGTACATTGTTTATATCGAGTTTAGATGTCTTGAAAGCAGAAAAAATCCTCGGTTCAAATGGAAACTTCCCTCCGTAAATTATTGTAAAGAAATTGCTCTTTGAAAAAAAGTCTTCTAGGCTTTTCATTTGTTAATAAAAAATCGTCTAGGCCAGAAAATGTCGTAAGATTCCTCGTAAGATTCCCTAAAACTGTTGCAAAGACTCCTCCCATTCATAGCATTGTTTAGTCTTCATAAACTCCCTTTCATAATTGTTTATAACAATAAGTAGAAATTAAAACCCTTGATGACCAGAATTGATTTTTTTACAGTTTTAAGGAAGTATTTCAACTTTAGACCAAACAGTTGAATCTTCTACCAAATTATTGAGCTATCGAGCCAAAAATATGAATTTTTTCATAAAACAGTTGATTTTTAGCCAGAAATATAATTTTTCAACAAAACGGTTAATTTTCAACCGTAACTAAATCAATTTTTCATCGGACAATTACATTTTTAATCAAAAAATAGGAAATTTATAGACAACGTGTTGCATTTTCAAACCTGAAAAAAGATATTTCAATCAAATTATTGATTCATCAAGCTTCTATATTTTTTCTTGGAGAAATATTCTATGTTTCTTCGATGACGGTTGTTTGTTCAAATGTAATCTTGTGTCCTGTTTCAATATGATGATCAGCTAGTGCTAAATGCGTGAAATGTTCTAGGCTGACTTTACTCCCATGTTCCTTTATAATTTGGCTCACCGCTATCCCGGTTTCTCCAATCTAGACTTTTCTGGATGAACTTTTTAGCCTCAGCACTGCCAGCTGAGGTCGAAAAGAAGTGCTCGATATTTAGCCTGTTTCCCTTCCTCTTTTTCCACGATATTACCATCGGCTGGTGCCAAGAATTCGAAGACGAAAATGATCTTCC
>CAKNXH010001353.1:14639-41294 GCA_932178445.1 Andricus quercusramuli
TTACCATCGGCTGGTGCCAAGAATTCGAAGACGAAAATGATCTTCCTCTTCAGATCTTGTGGGGCAATCTCAGTCTTTGTAGTAGCGATACGTTGAGCGTTGAAGAATGACACATTCCAGAAAATCTGATTCTAGTAATACAGCTGGTAATACAACACTTTTATAGCCACATTTTGTCTCCATAAGCTCCCGTATCTTTTTAAATATTTTAAAATATTTTTTCACATTAATTCTTCCAAAAAAAGCAAATGAAATTTTTTCCCTGAGATCTCAAGAAGCTCAATGAAAAATACTTCAGCGTCCTGTTCTATTTTTAGTTTAGTGTACCAATATCCTAAGACTATTCTAAAATTAATGGAAACAAAAATTTCAGGATAACTGAAACGCGCTTTCAAAAACTGAAATTTTTATTTAAAAAAAAAAAAAAATGAAAAAGTACTTTTGACAGTTTATGGAACTCTTTAGATCTGTAAAAAATCTTAAGCAAAATCATATTTTCGGAGAAAATTTTGGAAAATATTTCGAAATTCAATCTATTGTCAATACGTGTGAGTATAATAACGGCGTTTCCTTTTTAAAGGGAACATTTGCAATAAAAAATAAATTAGTCATTAACTTTTTTTTATAAGGTAAAAATTGTACCTTTAATCAGATATTTGTATAGATAAAAGGTGGTAATCATTAATTATCGCCTTTATCAATTATTGGAAAACTGGAGATTCTTCTAGACGATTCAGGGAGATTAAAAATAAAACTAATAAAATTAAAAAATAAAATCAAGAAGTATGAAAATCTGTCTACAGTTCGACGTTTTTATGATGCAAATGCAAAGAATGAGAGAGAAACAAGAAATATTTTTTATCCTAATTGTTATTCATTTCACAAAAAGAAACAATGCAATAAATTGGAAATCTTGTCTTTGCAGTGTGTGTAATTCGAATTAAAGATTTGACATTCATAAAAATACCGGTAGAAGGAAATCAAAACTGTATCAGCATTCAATATTCATATTTATAAAAGCATAAAAAGGAGAGTGTGTTCGAACTGATTATAAAATTATTTTCAAACAAGTACATCAATTTTTCCGTACTTGGAACCGGCTATATCAAATATTTTAAAAATAATCAAAAGTTTCCTTCAATAATGTGATATGCCTCTAAGCCTTAAGAAATATTCTATTGCAGTTCATATTTTGGAGGTGTATTGTTTTATCATTCAAAAAATGCTGAATCAATAAAAAAAAATCGCGTGCGTCCTAAACTATGACCCAAGACAGATTTATGTGTAAACATCGTCGGTAAACGTTGACTGAAATTGAAATATTACATAAAGCAAATAATAACTCACGCACATGTGGGAGTATAAAAATTTATTTTCTCTTATATATAATGTCGTGCAAAAGTTTCTGGACAGTTATTTTCCAATAGGATAATAATCCTAATCTAACAATGTAACAATAACCCTACTTTAATAATAATAAACTGTAGATTTTCTCTCTATTGACATATCCGGCATATTTTGCCGGATTTGAATGAACAAATAATTATTGTTTGAATAATAAAAACTTATTTACAAAATACTTGGAAACTCGTCCGTTATTAAAATACACCGTTTTTAGTATGAATTTAATAGAGAACTGCTATTTTGCATTTTTTGGGGTCACTTTCCAAGGATGATAACAATTCACAAAAATTTTATAACAAGTAGGTCTTTTCTCCATTTTTTTCTAAATCAAGCTTTTCCCATTTAAAACCCCATGTTAATTTCAGAGGCTCGGTGGTACGGGTTAACTTCGACAAAAAAAAAGAAAACAAGAAAAATGTTAAGTTGATAAACTGTAAATATAAATTAAGTATTTATTTTTAAAATTGAACTGTAGTACGACTCTTAATAATAGAATTATAATAACATTGATTTTATAAGACGATTCTGAATCTGTTTATAATTGAATAATTTATAGATTTTTACGTTAAAAATTGAACTATTTCAATTTGAATGCCTTACGTAATTAATTTAATGTATGCATCCGATTGAAACTTCAAAATCTTTTTTTAATTTTCAAAAACATTTCAATTAATATATTCATTATTTTAAAGTTTTCATTGTTTCATTTTTTTTAATTTTTCATTTGTAAATGACATTTTTCATTTAAGATTTTCAAGAAACAACTTATAATCACTAAATTGTACTGTTTTTAAGTTCAAATTGTTCAAAAATGATATAATTTTCAACACTTCAAAAATTCATTGATTCATTCTTCAAACTATTTTATTTGGGACCGTACTGAAATTACGTAACAGTTTAAGGGGGATGGAGGGGTCAAAAGATTTTGTTACGATTTATTACTGAAGGGGGGGGGTTCTTCATTCATGTATGTAACTTTCGGAAATTCACAAATTAAATAAGTATCTCGCAGAAATTGTACAGAAATTTAATATGAATTCAACTTTACGCACCAAAGGAAACTGGTGAGTGAAAAAAAGGAACCTAGCCAACAACAATTTTTTTTAATTCAGGAAAAAGTCAGGGATTTGTAAAAAAATCTTACAAAAGTCCGAGATTTATATAACTTTAAATAACTGTTAAACCGAATAGGTTTGAAAATTTTCAACTTTTATTTAAAATTATTATATTCCGTTTATAAAAGATTTTAGGTTAAAAATGTTACAAATATAATATTCTGGTTTGTGAATATTAATGGTCAGGGGAAATGAAAAGGTGGTTAGGGAAAAATTAGAGAATTTTTAAAATTAAGTTTTGCGGTATTCCTGATATAACATTCTTCTTAGTAATTTATTTGCTTTGTATTTATATTTCTTTTTTTGCAGTTCCTTCTTCCTGAAAATGATCTTTTTAGTTGTAAATTTTATTATTTGTTTGAAAATGCAACAGTTTTGTTCATAAATTAATCTTTTTGCTTGAAAATTCAACTATATTTTTAAATATTTGTCTTTCTGATTTAAAATTTCATCTGCTTCAGTAGAAAATTGATCTTTCTTCGATGAAAATGCAACTGTTTGATTAAAAATGAAATAATTGTTTCAAAAAGGCATCCTTTTTGCATGAAAATTTAACTGTTATTATCGAAAAATCGTCTTTTTGGGTTGAAAATTCAAATACCTTCGTAGAAAATTCACTTCTCATTTAAACAGTTTTTTTTTTTGAAAATTTTATTTGAACCACTTTGTTAAAAAATAATTTTTTCGTTGAAGATTCATATTTTTCTTTGAAAATTCGTCTCTTTGGTTAAAGTTTGACTACTTAGTTGAGAACTGATTTTTTATAATTGAAAATTTAACTGCGTGAGTAAAAGTTGAACTATTCTGTTGAATTTGTTTTTAATGAAGCTTTACCTCTTTGGTTAAAAATTTAACTATTTTGTTGAAAATTAATTTTTTTTCTGAAAATTCCTATTTTACTTGTTGAAAATTCAATGTTTGTACAGAAAATTCGTCTTTTGGCTTTCAGGATCAACAATTCAGGTGAACTTTTTTTTCTTTCATCACTGAGAAATCTTTTTGTTTGTTGAAAATTCGTCTTTTTGATTTTGAAATTAATTTTTTTTCAATTACATTTCATCCTTCTAGGTTGAACTATCAACTATTAAACTTTTTTGTTACGAATTTTCCTTTAAGGTTGAAAATTAAACTATTTCTTTGAAAAGTGAATTGTTTTGTAGAGAATTGAATTATTTTGTAGAAAATTTAAGTATTTTCTTAAGAAGTCATCTCTTATCGTAGAAAAGTCACTTTTTTTGTTTAAACGATATAAATTTCAAAATTTTTGATTTGTATATGCATGTTAATGGGATTTGAATGTTAATGGTTAAAGAAAAAAAATTGGTCGAAGAAAAATCATAGAATTTTGAAAATGAAGTTTTCTCCCTGCACAGCACGCATTATCTTAAATACAACTAATTTCCACTAGTTTCAAGTCCCATATCTTATTATTTCTGGAAACCATAAATTACGTACAGCAATAGGGGGGTAGAAACATTTTGTTACGGTTCGTTACATGGGGGTGGAGAGGGTCGATTATCCGTTACGTAATTTACGTACGGCTCCTTTCCTAAAACGCATTTTCTCCTTTGCCTGCTTAGTCAAACTTTGTTTATAAAATACCGGTGCGGACCGATATGAGTTCTCTGAAAGAATACATTGTGTGGCATTTATATTACGCATCTACATTTAGAATTAGGCTAATTATATTTCCTGAAGAAGATTAATAAATTCTATCACTTATATCCAGAAAACAATAATTTTCCACGATTTTAAGATGATATAAGATCAAATATTCTAGTCCGGCAAAATATGCCGGATTTCAATTTTCTTTTCCGGTATATTTTATCGTACACTAAATTGAACTCTACAGAATTTAATATGAATTTAAAATGCGTGAGAGAGAGGGGGTGGAGAAGGAGAGAGAGAGAGAAGGAGAGAGAGAGAGAGAAGGAGAGAGAGAGAGATGGAGAAGGAGAGAGAGATGGAGGAGAGAGAGAGATGGAAAAGGAGAGAGAGAGAGAGAGAGAGAGAGAGAGATGGGCAAAGAGAGACTGAAGGGCTCCTGTCTGTGGGTGAAGAAAAGCGAGCCTCCGGTCTGTGCCATAAGACACAACGTGTAGCGTTACACTATGCAGTCGTGGTTTCATTCGAATCAGGCGCGACTCCCCATATCGAGGTCTAAGATGTTTACACATCAAAAGTTGCTTCAAATTTGGAAAACGCTACACATTTTTTGAGTTTGGTACTTGATGAGAATGTGTTCGGTAAAGCCGAAGGAGCTTTAACAGAAGGGAATTCACAATCAACAATTACAGTTGTCGATGACATGAATCAAACAAACGATCATGTTTTCTGTATCTAGTATTTTCTCTGATAAAAAGGCGATACCATAAGCTCAAATAAGTTGATAAAAGTTCCTAATTTTTTATTGCGCAAAAGACACTCTATCAACTCGACAATTTAGTCAGCAGGAAAAACAAAATCTTTTCCGTAAACATTTATGAAGGTTAAGTGAGTAATAGATCTAGCGGATGTCTGATATTTGGAGGTCGAAAATCTTTGCCCCACCACTCAATTGTAAATAATCTATAAAACCACTCGTCTCTGAGGAACGCGTTCTTCTTAAAAATAAATTTTGTGTACTTCATCGCTATCTCTACTCGTATCTATTAACAATGAAGATCGTGATTCTATTATTTGCCTGCGTGGCTTTGTTTAATTTTTCCAGTAAGTATACATCAAGTAATATCATTTATGAAAAATATTACGTATTTTCAGAATAAAATGTTTAAATTATAATACAAATTTGCATTGAAAGAAATTTTTATATCAAAATGTTCAATCAGTGCCACGTTGCCAGATTCAAATCTCGTACCATATGGGAATGAAAAAATGACGATTACACATTAAATTAATATTGAGAATAAGTTTTACTTTTATATCATTCTCTTTAATATAACATTTATTATTAATTATTTGTATTCCTATAATTTTTTTAATTAATATTTTCATTCAGTGCCACGTTTCCAGATTGAAATCTCGTAACAAATGGAAATGAAGAAATGAGGATTGCACGTTTAACTAATAATAATCTTGAATTTTACCTGTATATTATCAATATATCAATATGAAATTTATTATTATCAAAAACTTATATTCGAAAAAATTTTCAAACCAAAATCCGTCACACATTAGATTCATATTAGACATGAATTTGATTCTTATATAGTCATGTTCAATATATAGGGAATAAATAATATAAAGATAAAGAAACCACGAATACCGATTGAATTAATAGTAATCTTCAATTTGACTTCTATATAATTCTCTTGAATATAAATTTGAGAATTATTAATTTGCATTTAAATCATTTTTTTTTAATTATCATTTAGTGACACCTTTCCGCATCTTGTAACATATGGGAATGAGAAAATAACAATTGAAGAGATGCTCTAGTTAGAAAGGTTTAGTAATTAATACTATCTGGTCGACTATAATGATTGGAAATGTTTTTATTTCATTTGAATGATTTTAATTTGAGTTATTTGAATTCTTCGTATTCATTTCAGTTATTTTTAGTTATCTGAAATGCTCTCAAATTCTTTGAAATTCTTTTGTCTTGTTCATTGTCCATTATTTTCCACGTCATTTTCATAATAAGATAGTCAATTTTCTGCATTATTCAAAATTTCGGTAATAGTGTCCGTAACGAAATATGCAACCAGAAATCATCCTACCCAAGTGCATATCTACTCACTAGCAGTTACTTTTCCACTTTACAAAATTTTCATAAATATTTTTTTCTGCAGTTGTCGGTGCAATGGATATTCAACACTCAATCAGGCCTAGAAAAAGAGGACATCTTTACAATATTCCTCCAAATAGCCGCGTTATTATACAAAAAGTACTAAATGGCGAAAATGCACATAACGATGTTCTTTACGGGACTCTCGAGCCCTTTGACGATAAAAATCTTCCTACACTAACCGCTAATCCATTTGGAACTGTTAAAGTTTATTTGCTCGATGAATGGGGACGGATGTTTGGTCCTAACAGCAAAAGCTTCTTTGCAAGTCTCAGAACCGAGACAAATTTTAATAACCATGGAAAGAATGCGCGTGAGGATACTACAACGAGCTACCGCTTTACCATAGAAAGAGGTTATGATGTTAAATTGCATGCATTTCTTGAGCATTTCACTTCACAAAGGGGCCAGTTAGCAGGAGAAGCAATTGTTGTATACACAAATAGTGAAGGAGTTTCTTTTATGGGAGAATTACATTGTGGTGTGTATCCTTCTGTGGCACCGGTACAACTACCTCCTCGATACGAGCAAGGACCACCGAAAAAACAAAAGACGGATTATGCATCAGGTCCAGGTTCTAGTTCCAGTTCGAATATGTTGATAGACTAATCTATTTCGGCGAAGAATTATAAGCGGGAACAATCTTTGATTTTCATTTTCTGTTACCAATTATAATTATATTCTACCCAAATTTGCTTACTCAAGCACGACACAGTAGATGACAGTAGAATTATTTCTCTAACCTCGTTGAAATTTTCGTCGAATGACGCTCAGTTTTTAACCGTTTCAAGATTCACCTGCAACAAATTTGACACGCCGGGAAGTAAAACGTCCCATAGTTTTGTTACGAGCAAAAATGTCAAAAAAATATTCCACGCGGAAAAATGTTCCAAGAAAAACTCACGGGCAAAAATTTCACAAAGATTTTCAACGCGCAAAATTGTCAAAACAGAATATCACGGGCATAAACGTCAAAAAAATATTTGACGCCCAAAAATGTCCAAAACAAAACTCACGTGCAAAAACGTCAAATAGATTTTCAACGTGCCAAATTGATCTTTTACAATTTTTTAAATAAATTCACGGGTTTATCCGGCACGGCACAAATTTCGATCGTCAAAAAATCGAGTGAAACTACACTTTGTACGATAAGAAATTCCTAAAATCTTAGATTGGAAATTCCTTTAAAAAAATTTACTAACTGAAAATTACCCTATTTTATTTTTGGTAGAAAATGTATCTTTTTAGCTTCAAATTTATGTAATCTGTTAAAAATTAATTTTTTGTAGTTAAAAATTTACTTTAACTATTCAATTTTGTATGTACAATTTACCTTTTTTATTGAAAGGTAATTTTTTCCATTACAAAATTATCTTTTTAGTAAAAACTTTAACTATTCTATTTTCTTGTTCAGAATTCATTTCTCATTGAAAAAACAAAGTATTTAGTTGAAAATTTGTTTTATTTTTTTTTTTATAGAAAATTCATCGATTTGATTGAAAAATCCACTATTTGCTCAAAACTTCATTTTTTGTTGTTGAAGATACATCATTGTGAATAAAAATTAATTTCTGTAGTTGAAAATTTACTTTAACTATTCAATTTTGTGTGGATTATTCACCTTTTTTGATAGAAATGTAATCTTTTTAATTCGAAAATTATCTTTTCAGTAAAAAATTTAACTATTCTATTTTTTGGTCAGAATTCATTTCTCTCATTGCAAAAAAAAAAACTATTTAGTTGAAAATTCGTCTTTTTGTGGATAGAAAATTCATCTATTTGATTGAAAAATCCACTATTTGCTGAAAATTTCATTTTTTTGTTGTTGAAAATACATCATTGTGAATAAAAATTAATTAATTTAGTCCATTTTTGCTTGAAAATTTATATTTTTAATTGAAAATAAATTAATTTGGCTGAAAACTCGTTTTTTTACATTCTCATTCATGAGAATGTAATGTAATCGTCCAAATTTTCGATCCCTGGTTTCTAACGGATCTTTACGTTTTGGCACTCACAGAGTCCAAAAATCATAAAATTCTGTCGGTGTCTGTGTGTCTGTCCGTATGTATGTATGTATGTATGTTTGTATGTATGTATGTATGTATGTATTGCGTAAATTGATCTTTTATAGTTTAAAATTGAAATATTTTATTGAAGATTCATTTTTTTTTTTTTTTGAAAATTGATTGTCTCAACTAAAAATTGCATTTTTCTATTTTTGGTTGAAAATAATTTTTTTATAGCAAAAAATATTTCGTTGAAAATTCGTTTCTTTTTTTGTTAACCATGAGTCTTTTTTGGTTGAAAATTGATCTTTTGAGTTAAAAACTCAAACAACTATTTGGTTAAAAATTCATATTTTTGGTTGAAGATTCATCATTTCAGTTAAAAATTCATTTCTTTGGTTGGGAATTTATCTTTTTGACTTTAAAACGCAGCTAAAATGTGTTTTAAATATATTTAGAAATAAAATTTATTTTTCGTTAACATTATTAATCTTTTAGGTGTATAGTTGGTTTCATACCTAGAAGAATTTAGAAATTGGGATACTGTAGCTACGCTCAATAAGGCACTGTTTAATGTGAATAATATGTTTTCTATTGCTTTGACTTTTTTTGTCATTTAAATTTAGCACCCTTCCCAATTTCAAGCGATGCATTCTTCCGTGAAATTTAATAAATGTAATTATTATTAATAAAGATGGAAAATAAGATTTTTTCAATCCTAATTCAAAATGCTCATAAGTGCTCATGAGATTCTCAAAGCATATAAAGTTCGAGCATATTCTCGAGCATATGATCATGCTCGTGAGAATTTCTCCGAGCACTTAAACCTCTTTGGATTGAAACATTCATGAGAGATGAGAACCGATAACTTCAAATGTTTCGATAATTTTCCGGTAACCCGATACTCGCTCTTCGCGCTCAGTAGCTAGGCTATACAAACTTTAGCGTGGCTACAACATTCAGGTAACGATACAGACAGACAGACAGACATACATACATACATACATACAGACACCGACAAAATTTCATGATTTTTTGACTCTGTGAGTGCTGGAACGTAAAGAACCGTTAAAAGCGAGAGATCGAAAACTTGGACGACTACATTACACTCTCATGAATGAGAATGTCAAAATCCAAAATTTGAGGTCACTAAAATGCAAACCACAGACTTTGCGTCATCACAGAAGTTGTAACAACTAATCATCAATCGAAAGGTCGACGTGCACAAAGAAAAAATCAGCTGGCTCAAAATCAAATCTACCAAACTCAATCGAGAGAGACCATTTGTTCTTTATATGATATACGAGGACGAACAGATCCGTGAGGTGGACATTGCGAAAAGAACGATTTCTCAGATACATTTCAAAAATGTTCAATTATCGACTCTTTATCCCCATGGAAATACCATCGCAGTAACTTACCAAAAAATAGTTCTGGAAAAATTTGTTCATCTTCTTGATATGAACAATTTTCGTTTCTGAAATTTTTTCATATCTCGTATAGTTTTGGTGGAAAAGGGAAGTTTTTTAAAAAATACTTTCGATGGATACAACCAGAACCACTGGCAAAAAATGGCTGGTTATCGAACTTGTTCTTTCTTCTTACGCCTTAAAAATGTGTGGCAAAGCTCAATCCAATCTGATCAGCCTCTCGAAATTTATCGTGCCTTCAGACTACATACATACAAATACCTTCGTAAAAATTATTTTTTCTGACTCAGGGGGTCTCAAAACGTGGAGATTTGATGAGAACCGATTATGTCAAATTTTACATAAAACCAATACCTTCTCATTGAAGGAGAATGTAAGAAAAGTATTTTCCCTACAAGAATCGACAAATGATGATATGATGAAAGTCAAACAATAGTATTATTACTATTGAAAGTACTAATATAAGATCATCAAGTTTTAATGATTTTTCTTTATTGGTAATCTGGACTAAAATTTTTCTTTGTTTTGAGCGATAAGTTTCTTCTGAATGGTTGAATTTTTGAAATTGCAACGGTTTCTAATTACCGCTATCAAGAATGACGGTTAAAAATCATGAAGAAAGATCGGCATTTCTTATTATACAAAGTGTACTTTAACTCGATTTTCTGAGAATTAGTTTGAAAATTATTAACATCAAATTAGAAAGAACTTAAGGTAATAATACGAAAATTGTGACGATCGAAAGTTGTGACGTGACGGATCATCCCGTGAGTTTATTTGCAAGATTGTTGAAGATCAATTTGACGCGTTAAAAATCTATTTGACGTTTTTGCACGTGAGTTTTGTTTTGGACATTTTCGCGCGACAAATATTTTTTTGACATTTTAGCTCGTAACAAAACTATGGGACGATTCAGCTCCCGGCGTGTCATTTAAATTTTTTTTTCTCTCTGTGATGAATCGATCTAAAAATGCGCTAAAATTTAAATTATTGATTGTTGTCAAAATTTTGGTTGTACAATAATATTTCACATTAAAATTTGTAAAGCTGTCGTGGATGAACAAAAAATTTCATTAAAGTAATTTAGTGTTTGTTCCTCCAGTTTGTGCATGCAAGTCTTATACCTTTAGTATAAGGTTTTTTAGCATAGATTATGAGTCCAGAAATGAAAATAATCAATCAAGTGGATCTTCCTAGAGAAAAACGTGGGCAAAAAGTAAAAACAAAAAAAAAAATTTTCCTTACTGTAAAAAGTTGGTGAACACTGATGAAAAAGCAAACCATTTTCCCAGACGGATCACATGGGAGCCTGGCGCTTCATTTACACGATCGAAGAACGTCGACAGCATCAAAAAAAATCCCAGGCACTTCCAATTTCGTCCCGGTATAAAGAAGTTCCTAAACGAATAATTGAATTTGATAAAAGATAGTTGAGTTTTCAACTAAAACAGATGAATTTTAAATCCAAGAGGACAAATCTTCAACAAAGCTGTTAAATTTTCCACAAAAAATATGCTTCATTAACAAAATACTTGAATTTTCAACAAAATAATTAAATTTTAAGAAAAAAAGAGATCGGATGAGTCAGAATAAAGTAGTGTGATGTGTATTCTAAAGATTTCAAAATAATAACAAAAAATTAGGTGATGTCATGAAAATTCAACAAATCCAGAATAGTTTGGAGATCAATAATATTGGTTTGGAGGTAACCAAAACCAAGCTCCGTTCTTAGACTGTTGTCGATCAAATCCAAGTATTTTTTTATATATATAAGACTGTAAAGACCAAAAAATTTGATTACTTGGATTTTATTTGTAGATTTTACAAAATTTCAAAAGATTTTAGAGAATTTGAATAGAATTAGGATAATTTAAAACACTTAACATAATACAAAAAAATAAGAGAATTTTGAAAGAACTCAGAGAACTTTAAGAAAATTTTAAAAATTCAAGAGAATTAAAAAATACTTTGAAAGAACTGCAAGAAGTACAATTGAATTCTAAGAATTAATTTTAATTCCAAAGAATTCAAAATATTTAAAGGAAGTTAAAATAATTCAACGTGTATTCTAAATATTTCAAGAGATTCGAATGAACTCAAAAGATAGAAAGGAGTTTAAACTAACTCAATGCGTATCCTAATGATTTCAAGATAATTAAAAAACATTTTAAAAATGTAATGTAGTGAGAATTCAACAAAAGCATTACAGTTTAAAGAGTTAAGAATATTTCAAAAGAATTCAGAGAATTCGGAGTATTAATAAGAATTCAGAGAATTCAGAGGATTTAGAATCCAGGTCAACCAGTGCCATAATTTTCCCTGACTCACTTACTTAATTTTTCATAACAATTGCTACAAGTGAAAACTCTCAATGAACAGAGTTGATTTCTTTCAATTTTTTTTTATTAATCTTTGACATGAAATGAAAGTTTTCACTGTCTTGACATTTTCTCCTACGGAACTTACCTGAGCGAGATTTGACTGACTTTGACCGACCTTTATTTCATTATCATTACCCCACTGAACTTGATATGTACTTTTCAGGGTTAACGTCATGTCACTTAGTGTTATCACGATAGGCAGTGACCTAGCCATTTTCAAAAACGCTTATCATTACAATAGCACGTTTTTGTATGTGCCAGATCTAACTATTCTCATTCAGGTTGCAAGTTTATCTTTTTCATTCAGGAAATTCACTATTTTATTGAAAATTCGTCTTATCGATGGAAAATTCCACATGTCAGATGAAAACTAAATTGTTGGTTGAAAAGTGAATTATTCGGTCGAAAATAATCTGTTTCTGTTGTGGATTGAATTTTTTCATTTTTTTTTTGCAAATTAATTTTCAAAACTGAAAATTTCACTATTTGTTTTTGGTTGGAGGTTGATCTTTTTTAGATGAAAATTAACGTATTTTGTTGAAAATCTGCTCTTATTGGCAAAAAAATTATATTCTTATTTGAAAATTATTCGCTTTGTTTGAACACTCAGCTATATGATGCAAAATTAATAGATTTTGTAAATTATTCAACTCTTTGTTAAAAATAATTTGATGTTAATTCTTTTTTTTAATGGTCTCAAATCAATGCGTTTTGAATTTCGGTTTATAAGTTATGAAAAAATGACTCTCAAGCTGCGCTGGGATCCGAACGTAGGTTTAGCAGATATAGACTCATTTTTTCATAATTTAGAAATAAAAATCAATATTAAAACTGAGCTATGTACTAGAAAATTACCTGGATTTTCAAACCATAATTTACAATTTTTTATCCTAATATTTTCAGAGTATGAGAGTAATGCGAACTAATAAGAAAAGCTAACTATTTTTTGGTTGAAGTTCGTAATTCTCTGTTGAAAAATCTACAATAAAATTTCTGATGAAGAATTCATTCGTTTTTGTTGAAGTTTTATTATTTGGTTTTTAGCTTAGAAATTAAACAATTTTATTGCCAAAAACAGTAATCAAATTGTTCATTTTATGGAAAAGACGAATTTTCGTTTAACAGAAAGAAAATCAGAGTGAAAAAGAATAATAATGGTGAAGAAATTATTTAATTTTTTAAGCCAAAAAGACAAATTTTCAACCAAACAATCGAATTTTGAACCAAAGAGGTGACTTTCCAACAAAATTGTTGAATTCTCAACAAAAATGTTCAATTTTTCACCAAATAATAAGCACTCCTTATTACTCTTTTGTAACGTAAAATTTGGTCACCTCTTAGAAAAGGTTTCAGGAACGATTTGCAAACATACTCTAAAAACTGCGGAGTAGCAGTATTATGTCAAATTCATGCTGAACACGGTATTTCTTAAAATGTTTTATAAATTGATTATTCACATGGACAAGTGTCGAAGAATGGCCCTCTTCGACGAAAAAGGTGTTGATCTCGGTACAGTGAGGGTGCGTGGGTTAGCGTTCGCAGATGATAAGATTGTTATGGCAGAATCAATTGAAGACTTGCAAATTACGTTAAGCAAACTGAGTAGAAGTATGAAGAAAATGGGCCTTCAAGTTAACGTAAACAAAGCAACAATTATGGTACTTGAAGAAAGAAATTGTTAAGCTCCAGCGGTTTTATGAACTACAAAGAATCTGGCAATTCGGAGAATTTTCCGTGGAAAAATATTTTGTCAGTGTCAGAAGTTTCGGAAACATTCTAGACGACTATTTTTATTGCAAATCGTGAAAAAGGCACTTGTATCATTTTTCTAAATAGTCGTGTAAGGTCTTTGAAGTGCGATATTCGTATATTAGAACGTTATTCATTTTTTTCGATCATGTTTCACCGCTTCAAAAAATTTCGAAAAATTCATAATCAATACTTGATATGTAGGTTGCTGTTTGAATCTTTCGCTCATGCATTTATTTTTTGTTTTCGAGAAAATTCGACTTGAAATACTTGAATGTTTGACATCCCTTAGAGGTCTTTCCGAAAATGTCTTTTAGACATCCTAGGGATGCTTTTAAGACGTCTAGTGTCAGTATGAAAGATGTCCCGAGAACGTGCTATTGAAGACGTCTTTAGGACATCTTTAGGACATTGGACGTCATAAGGACGTCCCAAGGACGTTCTAGGGATGTTCGTGGTTTTGCGCCTACTGGGAAATTATATCATTTTAAAAACTTAGGCATTTATAAAAAACCGAGTGTAATTTATTATAGAGTACTTGATCAGCAACCTGGTTCGGAGCAGTGTTGCGGAGTGAACGTGTCATTTGAATAAATAACACGAAAACTCCAGATCAATCTAGAATATCTATACCTAACATATATATACCTATATACCTATCTACCTTATACCATATAACGACCTACTTTACACCTATATACCTATCCCACTACTTTCCAACCGAGCAAGTCACGCCTACCCCGAAAGGGAAATGGCTTAATGGTATAACAGGAAATGATGACGATCCTGATGAGGCTCCATGTCATGGAGCGAAAACTAGATAGATAAATAAAATTACGATCAGTGTATCAACAAAGTTTACACCATCATTAATAATTTTTACCCTGATGAACAACACAAACATCATTCTAGAAAATAAACATATGACATTCATCAAAATACGGGTAGAAGGAAATATAAAACTGTATCAGCATGACAATTCAATATTCATGGTTATACAAGCATAAAAAAGTGTGTGTGCTCATACTGATTAAAAAATTCTTCAGAAACAAGTTAATCAATTTTTCCATTTTTGAATCCGGCTATATCGGATAATGTAAAGATAATAGAAGGTTTCCTTAAATAATTCAATATCCCTGGAAATTATTAAGAAATATGCTTTTGCAGGCATACATATCTTAGAGGTGTATTGTTTTATTATTCAAAAAATGCTAACTTGATCATAAAAATTTGCTTTGAATTTGTAAAAAGCTCCACAATTTTCAATTTTGGTACTTGATGAGAATGTGTTCGTTAAAGCCGAAGAAGCTTCAACAAGAGAGAATTCACAGTCAACAATTACAGTTGTCGATGATATGAATGACACAAACGAGAATATTTTCTGTATCTATTTTGTCTCATAAAAAGGCGATATTACGAATAGTAATATCATATGAATGACATTTTTTTCAATTAAAGAAATATTTATGTAAAGTGAAATAAACATTTCTGGAAATTGAATACGAACTTGTGGTTGAACGATCAAGCATTTCTTTTTTTGTTGCGCAAAAGACACTCTGTTACCACCAAAATTTAGTCAGCATGAAAAACAAAATCTCTTCCGTAAACATTTATGAAGGTTCCGTGAGTAATAGATCTAGCAGGTGTGAGAAATTAGGAGGTGGAGAATTTTTGCCCCACCACCCAATTGTAAAGAATCTATGAAACAAGACATCTTTCACGAAGGCGTTCGTTTCAAAAATAAAGTTTTAGTTCTTTATCGATATCTCTACTCGTATTTAGAAACTATGGAGATCGTCATTCTATTCTTTGCCTGCGTGGCTTTGCTTAATTTTACCAGTAAGTATACCTCAGGTGATATTATTGATAAAACATATTACGTATTTTCAAAATAAAATGTTAAAATTATAATAAAAATTTCCATTTAGTGAAACTTTGCCGGATGCAATTCTTGTAACATATGGAAATGAACAAATTACAATTACACATTAAATTAATGTCAATCTTGAATTTGACTTCCATAAAATTATGTGCAGTATATAATTTATTAGTAATCATTTGTATTTGAGCAATGTTTCGAAAAAAAATTTGCATTTAGTGACCTTCTGCATTATTCAAAATTTCGGTAATAATGTCCGTAACGAAATATGCAAGCAGAAATCCTCCTGCCCATGTGCATATCTGCATACTAGCAGTTAATTTTCCAGTTCACGAAACTGTCATAAATGTTTTTTTTTGCAGTTGTCGGTGCAATGTATAACCAACACGCAATTATGCCTAGAAAGGGAGAACATCTTTTCAATACTCCTCCAAATAACCGCGTTGTTATACGAAAAGTGATAGATGGCATAGATGCACCTAACGATGTTGTTTACGGAACTCTCGAGCCTTTTGATGATGATAATCTTCCTTCACTGACTAATACTCCATTTGGGTCCGTGAAAGTTTTTTTCCTCGATCAATTGGGACAGTTCTTTGGTCCTAACAGCGAAAGCTTCTTTGCACGCCTTGGAAAGAATGAAAATTTTAAGAACCATGGGAGGGAAGAGGATGATGATATGACAACAAGCTACCGCTTGACTATAGGAAGAGATGATGATGTTAAATTTTATGCATTTCTTGAGCATTACACTTTTGAAAGGCGTGAGAATGCAGGAAACGCAATCGTTATGTTCGTAAATCGTAGAAGAAATCTTTTTGTGGGAAAGTTACATTCTGGTGTGGTTCCTTCTGTGGCAGCTTTACCAACACCTGCTCAACGCAAGCAAGCACCATCGAAAAAACGAAAAAGAGACTCAGCTTTTTATTCCAGTACGTAGATGTTAATAGACTAGTCTATTTCAGCGAAAAATTATAAGCGGGAACACTTTTTGATTTTAATTAATCTGTTACTGATTAATTAGATAAATTATTCTATGTTTTACCCAAATTTGCTCACTCAAGCAGGACACAGTAGATGCCAATAGAATTATTCCTCTAACCTCGGTGAAATTTGTCGAATCACGTTCAATTTTTAAGCATTTCAAGATTCACCTGCAATAAGATTTAACTTTTGCTCTTTCCGTGATGAAACGATCTAAAAATTCGTTGAAATTTCAATGATTGATTCTTGTCAAAAGTCCTGTTGTACAATAATATTACATATTAAAATTTGTACAGCTATCGAGAATAAAAAACAAATTCAAAAGAATGAATTTCTTTTGTTCCTCTAGTTTGTATTTATGAATCCAAGTGTGCGCGTGTTTGCAGAAATTTTCTTTAATATTATGGTCTATGTAAACGAAAACAATTTTTGTTTTTTCCTTAGTATAAACAGTTGGTAAACACTGATGACAAGTCAAATGATTTTCCCAGAAAGATTACATGATAGCCTGAAGCCTCGTTTACAGCCTGTTCTAAAAAAATAACGGGCTACATTTCTCCTGTAAAGATGTAAATAAAAAACCTAAATTCAATTATTTTGATTATTATTATCTAACGCCTTTGAATCGAATCCTTATGAAAATGAAATGTAAGCACGATCGAAGAACGTCGACAAAAATAATAAAAATTTCCGGACACTTCCAGATTTGTCCCAGTATAAAAAATTTCCTGAACTAATGATTGAATTTGTTAGAAGACAGTTGAATTTTCAACCAAAAGAGATGAATATTCAATCGAAAAGGATAAATCTTCAACAAAACAGTTGAATCCACAAAAGATTTTGCATGATACAAAAAAATTATGAGAATTTTGTGAGAATTCAGAGAAATTTGAAAAAAATGAAAAAACTCAAAAGATTTCAGAAGAATTTAGAAAATTAAGAATAATTCAGAGAAATGAGTAGGATTCACAGAATGTAAAATAAGTCACAGAGTTCAAAGTAATTTTTTACAATCTTAAAATAATAATGCATCAATAATTTTTATGTCTTCTAGGTCTAAAATCAATCAATTCGATCAGAAAATATCTTTTTGCTTTCAAAAGATCTAACCTCGATATAAATAATGTACAACTTGCAAATTTTTGTTAGCAATAGACCTTGTTAATTATTCTTTTTTTTAAGATTCATCCATTTGATTGAAAATTTAACTATTTAGTAGAAAATTAATCTATTTTAATTCATAATTCGCTTGTGGTTATATTCCACTGTTTTTTATTTGTAAATAAATTTTTTTTTTCATCCATATATTAACTATATAATTTTTCGTGGAAAATCATTTTTTTAGTTGAAAATTAACCTTCTTGGTTAAGATTGATTTTTTTGTGCAGATTCGTCTCTTTGATTTAAAGTTAGTCTTATTGTTAGAAAATTCATCTTTTTGTTTTAAAATTAATCTGTCTCGGTTGAGGATTTAACAGTTTTGTTGAAAATTCGTCATTCTAAAATAAACATGGTTTTCGGTTGAAATATCAATTATTACATTTTTCATTCATAAATAGTATTTTTTTATTTAAAGTTCAATTATTTGATTGAAAAATCAGATTTTTGGTTGAAAATTTGTCTTATTGGTAGGAAATTCATATTTTTTGTTAAAAATTAATCTGTCTTGGTTGAGGATTTAATAATTTTGTTGAAAATTCGTCATTTTAAAATAACCATCTTTTTCGGTTGTACAAAATTAACAACTAAATTAACAAAATTAGCATCACCAAAAAGAATCTGTTTCAAAGCGTCTTCTTTTCAAATGTTTTGGAATTCCTGTTGATGATTTATATTTTTGGAAATACATAAATTACATTTTTGACTAATTCAGAATGATAAACTGATTAAGCGGCTGTTTTCCTTCACCCACGCATCTTTCCGAATACATTGAAATTTACATGGGGCAAGTTTTATTTTCAGGAAGAAGCTTCTTTCGAGATATCGATTAATCGTTCAGTCTTTCTTTCATCGCGCTCGAGTTGAGAAATCAATATCTTTGTTTCTACAGTGAAAAACAGTGGATGGTTTAGCTAGTCTTTTAAAGATGCTGATAAATCCCTTGAATGTAATAAACCTTTTGTTAGTTGTATTCCAAACCAGGAACATACCTGACAGTGAAGCTAATGATGCAGAACAACAACTGGCAGATCATTTTCAAGAAATATTAATTCAGGCTATGAATGAGTTCAATGGCGCTGAGATTGTAGAAGAAAATACTTTAGCCTTTTCAGAACCATACAAAGACTGGAAGGCTTCCGCTGTGGAAGACACTTATGCAGAGTGGACTCCTAAACTTGGTTCCAGAACAGATAAAGCTGTTTGTACGAAAGGTGACAAAGATGTTAGCTTCGATTATAAACAAAGAGCAGTGGAGTTTTGGAGAAGCGGAACAAGAAAATGTAATCGTGAGTTAAGTGCTGTTCAAAATCGGTGCAGAGAAGTAAAATCAGCACGTCAATTGACGCGATGGACAGGACAAGTAAATAAAGGAGGTACATATGGAAAAGTTCCACCGTATTGCGGACTACATATTGAACAATTTTAAAAGTGCAATTGATGCTGGTATGATAGTTCACAATGCACACTTACGGAAATGGGGTCTACAAGCTAAAAACATCCTTGATTTTGATGATACACGATTTGAAGCATCTGACTAGTGGGTGTGGAAGGTCAAACGAACTCAAAAGAATAACTTCCATAAAAGTCAACTTTATCACCAGATAAACATGTGAAGATAAGGAAAAGTTAAATATAGATGCGGAGATTTTTGTGAGTAAAGTGAAGCCGTACATCACTCAGTATAGGAGAGAGAATGTTTATAACTGGGAACAAAGTGGATTCCAGTTAGAAATGCATTCCGGGAGAACATTGGCAATTGAAGGTACACGACAAGTCGAATGTGTTGTCCAATCTATTTCTTCTACGACGCACAGCTACATTATTCAACCCACGATTTTTGCGGATTGAAAGCTTCTGTCTCCACTTTATCTTGTGTTAGAAGAGCCAAGTGGAAAATATGGACCCATTGTGCAAGAAACCATTTTTCAGCCTATATATTTTCATAAATCTTTGTAGCTGCATCCAAATATGAGAAATTGACGTCTGGTCAATTCGTTTATTTCTAATAATTTTTAGTCATAAAATAAAGTTATCAGCGTCATTGTCTGAGCTCGAGGTGTTTGGCCGAGTAGAATTCGCATTTGCCTTTGTAACAAAGCGTCAGTCATGAGCTCACATGAGTTGATTAAAGTTCCTCATTTTTCATTGCGCAAAATACACGGTTTCCTCGACAATGTAGTCAGCATGAAGAAAAAATCTGTCCGTAAACATTTAGGAAGGTTCCTTGAGCAACAGATCTAGCGGATGTGAGAAATTAGGAGGTCAAGAAGCTTTACCAAACCACCCAATTGTGAAGAATCTATAAAACCAGTCGTCTTCCACGAGAGCGTTCTTTTCAAAAATAAGTTTTGAGTTCTTTATTAATATCTCTGCTCGTATTTAGAAACTATGGAGATCTTCATTCTATTCTTTGCCTGCGTGGCTTTGCTTAATTTTAGCAGTAAGTATACCTCAAGTAGTATTATTAATGAAACATATTACGTATTTTCAAAATAAAATGTTAAAATTATTATGAAAGTTTGCATTAAAAGAAATTAGTATATCAAAATGTTTATTCGGTGCCACGTTGCCAGATTCAAATCTCGTAACATATGGGAATAGAGAAATGACGATTACACATTAAATTAATATTAAGCATAAGTTTGACATTTATATAATCCTGTTCAATATAAAATTTATTATTAATTATCTGTATTCTAATAATTTTTTCTATTAAAATTTTCATTCAGTGCCACGTTGCCCGGATAAAAATCTTGTAACATATGAGAATAAAAGAATGACGGTTACATATTAAATTATTTTTTTTACAAAATTTTGCATTTAGTGACACCATGCTAGAATCAAATCTTGTAACATATGGGAATGAGAAAATGTAGATTCACGATCTAGTTAAGAAGGTTCAGTAATTAATACTTTCTGGTTTACTATATTGATTGGAAATGTTTTTATCTCATTTGCTTGACTCGAATTTATTTGAGTTTTTCTCATTCTTTGTATTCATTTCAAGTAATTCCTCAAATCTAGTGATTGTATGAATTGAAGGAATGCATACAATCACTAGCATACCTACTGTCTAACAGTTACTTTTCCAGTGTACAAACTTTCATAAGTATTTTTTTTCTGCAGTTATCGGTGCAATGTATAATCAAGTCGCAAGGATTCCTGGAAAAGAAAAAGTTAATCCTTGTAATATTCCTAATAAAAGCAAGATTTTTATACAAAAAGTGATAGATGGCGAAGATGCACATAACGATGTTGTTTACGGAATTCTCCGGCATTATGGAATGGATGAGATTCCTCCTTCACCAACTACTGCCTCATTTGGGTCCGTTACGGTTTATATACTCGATAAATTTGGACGCATCTCTATTAGCGACGGCAGAAGATTCTATACACATCTTCGCGAGATCAGAGGCTTTGTGGATCATGGGAAGGATGATTTTCATGATTCGACAACAACAAGATACCGCTGTACTATAGAAAGAGAACTTAATAATGATAAACTGCATGCATTTCTTGAGCTCAGCCCTTCTAGAGCAAACTACAATCCAGAAGATGTAATCGTTAAGTTCGTAAATCGTCACGGAGTTTCTTACGTGGGAAAGTTATTTGTACATTCTGGTGTGGATGATTCCGTAGAAGCGTTACCACCACCACCTCAAGTCGAGTATTTACCACCGAAAAAAAAAAATACGAATTTTGCATCAGGTTCAGGTTCTAGTTCCAATCCGTATTCGTATGACTAATCTACATCAGCGGAAATTCAAAAGCAAACGAAATATTTTATTTGTATTTTCCGTTACCAATTTCATGTTCTACCAAAATTTCCTCACTCGAGCATGACACAGAAGATGACAATCGAATTATTCCTTTTACCTCGGTGAAAAATTCGTCGAAAAGTCTTTTTGTAGAATAATATTTTACATTACAATTTGTAAAACTATCGTCAATAAAAGACAAATGTAAAAATATTTTATTTTTTGCTCTTTCAGTTTGAATTTACGTATGCAGGTGTGGACGTGTTTGCAGAAATTGTCTTCAATATTATTATCTATACAATTAAAAACGTATTGGTGGTAACTTTTTGGAACAATTGGCATAATTCGAGGGACCTTACATAATACAAATAAATATTGAGAATTTTGTGAGAATTTAAAGAATTCCGAACAAACTTAAAGAATTCAAAAGATTTCAGAAGAGCTTAGAGAATTAAGAAGAATTCGGAGAATTAAGTAGAATTCACATAATTCAAAAGATTTTAGAGAACTCAGTGAATTGAAAAAAATGCATACAATTCAGAGAATTCAAATAAATTATGGTGCATTGCAAAGATTTCAAGAGAATCAAAAAAAAATTCAAAAGATATGAAGGAGATCAAACTGATTGAGTACAAAGCTTGAGTACAAAGGTATACAAGGTCAATTTGATCCAGATGTATTCAATAGCTTTTTGTCCAATTTTCATTTGGAGTGAAGTAAAAATGAATTCAAGTTAACAAAATAATTGTTCAAACAATTTATCATCATTGTTAATAATATACTCTTCTCTTAATTGGTAGAATGTTGCGGTTTTTTCTGAAATTTTCAATTGCTAGTTTATTTGTTATTAGGCGTGACTTAATAATTGATCAGATTTAGCGAACATAATTAGTTGAACAAATGATTATTGTTTATGACCATCTTCATCTAGATCGATTGCGCCTGATATTTGCAGTTTTTCGTCCCCTTCACCTTTCTGTCCTTTTTTCACTTAGTGAGGTAATAATTATTTATTGGTGGGGCTTGCGGCACCCCTAAATATCATTTTTTTTCCAAAAAAAAAATGGATTTATTTTTGGGTGGATTCGAACAAATTTGAGGGGTGTCCCCATAAAAATTAAAAAAAAAAAAAAATGTTTTGGACCACCCTAGTGTGACAGGCCCTTGAATTATCTACATTGTTGGTACCTTCTGGAAGCTCATGATGTATTATACATTCAAAAATAACGTTTGAATGAAAATATTCCAAAATACAGTGTCAAGGATTCTTAAAAGAAAAGTGCGAGTTTTTATGTAACTTTCAATCTTGAATTTTCAAAAGTTCTATATAAAATATAAAATTTTGTACGCAGTCTTCAATGTACAGTTTTTCCTTAAACTCAAGGAAATATTGAAAAGCGCCAAATTTTTTAAATACAAAAGTTCGCTTTAAAGAGTAAACCTTACTGTTTCTTGAGAAAGCCGAATTGCTCTCGCAAGGTTTCCACTAAAACTGAGTAAAAGGAATGCTATGATATTCCTTCGTTGTAGCTTAAGTCATTTCAAGAGGATCAGCGAATTCTGAAAATCCAAAATCATCATGATTAACAACTTCATTAGATTTCTCTTGCGGTCGAGTTGATATGTCCTCATAGCTCCTTGTGAGATCTTCGTTCTGAGAGACGCAGAAATGAGAAGCAAAATTCGAAAATCGTTTATTCCCAGCTAAAAATTCCTGTACAGGAGCCTCGAAGGATGCTCTACATGTTCCTGTAGACGAACCTGCACACGAACCTGTACAGGTACTCTTGACGGTTCCTGTGCAGTAATTTGGCGATGGAACCTGTACATGATCCTGAAAAGGAACCTGCACCAACAAAAGAACCTTTGAATGATCCTGTGCAGGTGCCTGTACAGAAACGTGCATAGGATCCTCCACAAAAAGCCGTCAAAGGAACCTTTGAAAGGATCCTATACAGAAACACGTGTAGGGTCCTTTACAGAAAGCCACTGCGAAAACTGTTGACGCTTACAGCTACAAACTTGCCTTCCTTTTATTCCCTTCAAAAACCAACTCACTATCGAGAGAGCCAAGACACCAGCGAACCCTCGCGAATGAGTTCCTATGTTCACCTCTTGGCAGTAGTTCATGCAATTTTTCTGCAACTGTACATTGAGTTCCTCAAACACGAGATGACATTGCGAGACACTGTTCCTTGGAGTACGTTTTCTGGCCACGTGTGATCTCGCGCGGCAAACGGGACAGTTGGAGGTGAAGCTTTTACCTCTTGATACTTTTTTAGAGCTACACATCAATTGGAGAATTTTATGAGGAGCACTAATGAAGGATAGGATGAAGTGATCCCAGAAGAACAGCCTTCTGCATCCGGTTCAAGATGGACTGAGCCTGACGCTGGCAAGCTGGAATCTCGTTGAGTTGGCTGGGAAATGAAACATTGCAGCTTTCTTCTTCAGGGCTAACCTGTAACTGAAGTTTCAGGTTACATGGTTCTTATATGTACCTTCTACGATGCCTGTGATTGGCCCGAGTGTCAGGTGTCAGGTGTGTTTCTCGGTAAGCGAAAAAGATTCTTGAAAAAACGAACCTGTGTTTTTTCGTAGACATCTAAATAGTTTAGACCGAAAATATGAGCTGCATATAATAAGGTGCTCTTCATAAGCGAGTCCTGTATTTTTATAATAGAAGGCCAGTAGGAACATTTGGTTCGAATTAAAATATTGTTAACCGCTGCCAAGGCGAGGTTGGCTCTGCTGGCTGCGGCATTAGCTTTCAAACAGAACATTCCTGATCTAGAGAAAATCGTAACAAGATAATCAAAACAAGAAACAAACTCCAGCTGATTATCATCATATTTCAAACCAAGAAGTTTTTCGCCAATTCGAACTTTTTTGAAAATAGTATATTTGGTTTTGTCTTTACTGACCGTTAATTTATTTATGTGACAATATTCCTTCAGGGCATTAAGTTTTCTTATTGCATCTATTTTGGATTCAGCTAGGATAATTAAATCGTCTGCATAAATTAAAACAATAATATCTTTATCACCCAAAATTCTAAGGCCTACCAAACCTTTCCCTGCTCAGCTAGTGCTGATTGCGTGAAATGTTTTAGCCTGACATTACTTTCCTGTTTGTTTATATGTCTTGAGATCTTGTAGGACGATCTCAGTCTTTGTAGGACTGATACGTTGAGTGACGGAGAATGATAAATGCCAGAAGATCTTACTCTGGCAATACAACTTGTAATACAACATTTTTAGAGTCGCATTATGTCTCCACATGTACCCGTAGCGTGCATATTTCAAGCATCCACTGAGAACATGTCCAAGTACAAGGAAATCATTTAGCACCTTTTTAAATATTTTTAAATATTTTCTTTACATTAGTTTTTCGAACAAATGAATAGATTCAAAATTTCAAGATATTTGAAACCCATTAATTTACGATTTTTGTGAAACATTTAAAATTTTGAGAATGATAACAGTAGTTGGAATGGCCTTACTATTATCAGCGTAGAGGTGAAGTGCATGTTTTCAAGGTTCGGCGCATATTATACACAATTTTAAGTTCTTGCAAATGTGTAGCCTGAGAACAAAAACTTTAAACGGAGAAGGCTTTAAAAATATTTTAGATGTTACATTTTCTGAAAATCGTAAATTTAGGTATTTCAAAAAATCCTGAAACGTATAATTCTGTTGACAAAGAATAATTACTACAAAACCTGCAAAATCAGAACAAAATTTTTCATTAATCAAGTCTTCTACAGTCAAATATTGTTAAATTTCAAAAGTGTATTTTTTAAATTTACTATTAAACATGTGTCGTGTTTGTGGAACTCATATGAACAAACAACAAATTTCCGGGTACATAACAATTATCTTAGACAATTATAGAAAGAAACTAACGCACAGTTTTTTAACTGTGTCATGAGAATGATTTCTGAATTCTTTAATAATTTTATTATATACGAACACACAGGAATGAGTAGAAAAATTATTAACTAAATGATTATCCGTTTGGCAAACATTTAATCTTATCTCCTCCTTATACGCGGAGGTGATATTTGCGTGTCAAAATTCTGATTATTCTATTTTGTCTCTTAATTTCTGTTATGCATTACGACTCTTTCAGGATTATAAAAAAAAAATTGCAAAACCCATTTGTCAGAAAAATTTGTTTTTCTTTTTTTCCCGTTAATATCCTGATTGAGGCTAAATTAAAAATACTTTAACGTCCGTCTTTTTTTGTTGTTCGGAGTACGAATATCCTAAGACAATTTTAAAATTAATCCAAAACAATTTCCAGGATAGCAAAAACACGTTTTCAAACATTGAATTTTTATTTGAAAACAATAATGAAAGAATGGAAAACGAGAGAGTCACAATTGGTTGATGATTGTTTTAATCATTAGAAGTAGTATTGAGAACATAAAAACAATAAAATATTGTGGGAAAACTCACACGAGATGAAAAAGAAATGAAATAGGCAACGTTTTGATGAGAATGTGCTCACTTCTCGGGCTGATTTTTTCACTGTCAATGTTATTTTTTACGAATAAAACCAAAACAACACATCCCATCAAAAAGAGACCAATGACAAATTTGTAGATCTTTTTTTTTTTGCATAAATTATGTTCAGTCATCATTTGTCGTATCTTGTATTGTTTGGTCGTAAAATTGAATGTTTGGATTTTTGATTATTTTTTGTGCAATAAATATGCCAATTATCGATTTTTCAAGAAAACTCAAAAAGTCGTTACGATAGTCTCAAAAATTTTCAAAATGCTCTCACTTTCTGAATTTTCATCCAAAATGGCTGGCTAACGAACTTGACCTTCAGTTTAGGAGACTAAAAGAGTATACCAAAGAACAATCGAATCGATCAATCCTTTCGAAAGTTATCGTGCTAACAAACTAAAAATCTACATACAGACACATTCGTAAAAACCTGCTTTTTGGGTTTAGGGGGTCTCAAAACGTGGACATTTGACAAAAACCG
>CAKNXH010001353.1:41394-96245 GCA_932178445.1 Andricus quercusramuli
TTTTTGGGTTTAGGGGGTCTCAAAACGTGGACATTTGACAAAAACCGGGGGGGGGGGGGTCAAATTTTACACAAATCTAATACCTTCTCTAGATGAGAATGTAAAAAAAATGCAATGAATTGGAAAGCTTTTTTTTCGGTATGTGTAATTCGAATTAAACATTTGACATTCGTAGAAATACCGGTAGAAGGGAATGTAAAACTGTATCAGCATGACAATTGAATATGCATGGTTATACAAGCATAAAAAAGTGTGTGTGTTCACACTGATTACAAAATTCTTTAAAAACACGTCCATAAATTTTTTCATTTTTGAAACAGGCTATATCGAATAATGTAAAAATAATGAAAGGTTTCCTTTAATAATTGACTATCCCTGGCAAATATTAAGAAATATGCTTTCGTAGGCATACATATTTTATTATTTAGAAAATGATAAATGACATGAATGAGACAAACGAGCATATCTTCTGTACCTATTTCCTCTATTAAAAATGCGATATTACGAATAGTAATATCACATGAATAAAATATTTTTTCAAATTCAAGAAATATTCATGTAAAGTGAAATAAAACCTTTCTCGAAATTAAATACAAATTTTTGTTTGAACGATCGAACATTTATTAGAACTGAACAAAGGCAGGCAACCAAAATATTTCTTCACGCCAGGAAAACTTTCCTTTGGCTGAGAACTAATGTATTTTTTTCTTTGATTCAAAGAAATGTCCTTTGATTAAAAAAATCTTTTGTCTGAGATCGGGGTGGTTGGCTGAGTAGAATTCGAATTTGCCTTCGTCACCAAGCGTCAGTCATAAATTAAAATAAATTGATTCAAGTTAGTTATTTTTCATTGTGGAAAAGATTCTCTATCACCTCGAAAATTTAGTCAGCATGAAAAACAAAATCTTTTTCCGTAAACATTTATGAAGGTTCCGTGAGTAATAGGTTTAGCGGATGTGAGAAATTAGGAGGTCAAGAAGCTTTACCCCACCACGCAATTGTGAAGAATATATAAAACCAGTCGTCTTCCACGAAAGCATTCATTTCAAAAATACATTTTGAGTTCATCGGTATCTCTAACCGTATCTAGAAACAATGGAGATCGTCAATTTATTCTTTGTCTGCGTGGCTTTGCTTAATTTTAGCAGTAAGTATACCTCAATTATTATCATTAAGAAAAAATATTACGTATTTTCAAAATAAAATGTTAAAATTATTATCAAAATTTGCATTAAAAGAAATTTTCATATCAAAATGTTCATTCAGTGCCACGTTGCCAGATCCAAATATCGTAACATATGGGAATAAAGAAATGACGATTACGCATTGAGTTATTATTGAGCATAAGTTCAACTTCCTTATAAATCTGTTCAATATAAAATTCATTATTAATTATTTGTATTCCAATAGTTTTTTAAATCAAAATTTTCATTCAGTGCCACGTTTCGAGATTGAAATCTCGTAACATATGGGACTGAAGCAATCACATTTACACAAATAATTAATAATAATCTTAAATTCTAATTCTATATAATTATGTTGAATATAAAATCTATTATCAATAAATTGTATCTAAATAATTTTTTTATCAAAATTTTCATTTAGTGAAACATTGCCAGATGTAAATCTTATAAAATATGGGAATCAAAAATTACAATTATGTTCATGTTTACTGTCTAACAGTTACTTTTCAGTGTACAAAAATTTCAAAAAAATTCTTATTTGCAGTTGTCGGTGCAATGTATAATCAAGTTGCGAGGATTCATGGAAAACGAAAACTCCATCCTTTTGATATTCCTGAAGGAAGCAGCATTTCCATACAAAAAGTGATAGATGGCGTAGATGCACATAACGATGTTGTTTCCGGAACTCTCGCGCGTTGTGGATTTCATGATACTCTTCCTACACAAGATCCTCGCGCACTTGGGTTGGTTGCGGTTTCTTTACTCGATGAACATGGGGAAGCCTCTGGTCGCGACAGCGAAATCTTCTATGCACAACTCTATGCGATCAAAGGCTTTCAGGACCATGGGAAGGATGGTTTTCATGATTCGGCAACAACAAGATACCGCTGTACTATAAAAAGAAAATATTATGATGACGAATTGCATGCATTTCTTGAGCGCCACACTGATAAAAAGCAGTACGATGGAGAAGATGCAATTGTTGCATTCGAAAATCGTCACGAAATTTCTTATGTGGGAAAGTTATTTGGACACTCTAGTGTGGATTATTCTGTAGGAGCACTATCGCCAACACCTCAACTCGAGTATGCACCATCGAGAAGAAGAAGGACGAATTTTGCAGGTTCTAGTTCCAATCCGAATACTTCAGGCTAATCTACTTCAGATTTATGAGCAAGAGAAATGTTTTATGTGTATTTTCTGTTACCGATTTCACGTTCTACCCAAATTTGCTCGCTCGAGCATGACACGGAAGATGACAATAGAATTATTCCTCTGACCTCGGTGAAATTTCCTTCGAATCACGTTCAGTTCTCTACCGTTTCAAGTTTAATGCGCAACCCATTTTAACGTTTGCTCTTTCTGTGATGAATCGATCTGAAAATTCGTTGAAATTGCAATTATAAATTATGCTCGAAAGGTCTTGTTGTACAATAATATCTAACATTGAAATTTGGGAAACTGTCGTCAATAAAAGACAAATTTTAAAAAATATTTTACTTTTCGCTCTTTCAGTTTGTATTTACGTATTTACTGTGGACGTGTTTGCAGACATTTTCTTTAGTATTAGTGTCTATGCAACTAAGAGCGTATTGGTGGTAATTTTTCCGAAAGTAATTTTTTATTTGTATTCTGTGGCTACTTGTGATGGAAAATGTTGAAGACCAACTCAATACACCTAATATTCACGATTATCAATCAAATTTACAAAAACATATGTTTTCCTTATGGAAAATACGTGTTGAACTCAAATTCAGAACAGTTTAAAAAGTTCAGAAAATTTAAAAAGAATTCAGAGAATTTTGGAAGAATCAGGATAATCCGAGAGACTTTACATAATACAAAAAAATATGAGAATTTTTTCAGAATTCGAAGAATTTCGAACAAACTTAAAGAATTCAAAATATTCGAAAGAAGTTAAAATGCTTCAACGTGTGTTCTAAATATTTCAAGAGAATTAAAAAAATTCAAAAGACATGAAGGAGTTCAAACTAACTCAATGCGTATTCTAATGATTTCAAGCTAATGAAAAGACACAAAAAAATTCAATGGAGTGAGAATTCATTAAAATCAGTACAGTTTAAGTTAAGAATATTTTAAAAGAATTCAGAGAATGTAGAGGATTTAGAATTCAGGTCAAACAGTGTCATAATTTTCCCTGGAACTGTTGCAAAATGTGGTTATCATTTATAACATTGTTTATTGCACTCAAGCTCACTTACTTGATCTTTTATAACAATTGTTACAAGTGAAAACTCTCGATGAACATAGTTGATTTTTTACAATTTTTGTATTAATCTCTGACATAATATAAAAGTTTGTACTGTATTGACATTTTCTCGTACGGAAATTACCTGAGCGAGATTTGACTGACTTTGACCGACCTTTATTTTATTATCATTAACCCACTGAACTTGATATGTACTTTTCAGGGTTAATGTCATGTGACTAAGTCTTATCACGAGGGGCAGTGAGTTAACCATTTCAAAAAACGCTTATCATTGCAACAGCATATTTTTTGATGTGCCAGAGATTAATAAAAAAATAAAAAATGAATCAGTTTCTTAATCAGGCACGAGGGGAATTTGTAACAGCTTGAGTACAAAGGTGTACAAAGGTCGTATACAAAGGTCAATTCAATCCAGATGTATTCAATAATTTGAATAATGTGGATGCATTTTTAAATTAATGAAAATAATAAACACACATTGATGCTAAAAATTATATGATTTGAAGTAAATTGCATGCAACTGATTTTTGAAAATATTAAAATAGTGCAACAAGAAGCATTAACACACTTTTTCATTCATTATAAAAATTTCCTATAAAGAAAAATTGTTGATAGCAAATTAAGATAACCGATAAAATATTTACAGTAATCAAAATTCCACAATGAATAATTCAACAAATTTTTGCCAGTTGGAGTTAGATTTTTTGTGGAAACGGCTATCGCTTTTCTAAGATTGATTTCATCTAAGAGCAGTATGCCATGGCGTTTCCTGATGTCTTTTCATTTAAACGATTTATTTAAAAGCTGAAAAAATGCTTCTTAAAAACCGCAGGTAGTTCCGAAAATAGCGATTTAGTCTCTTGTAGTTTTTGTACATGGTGAAGGAAGTATTTCGTTTTTCTTAAAAAACTCATAATAGCTGTTAGATCTGATCTTCATTAGCATGCATAGCATAATGAACTCTTTAGAATATCGACGACCATTTGTACTCATTTTTTTAGCAGCTGAAATTATTTCTTCCATTGACAGTTTTTTGATTATCTAAAATTTTAAGAGATAGACATTTCATTTCAAACCATCGATATTAATGAAGGCGACATTTTTTTGTTGCTGAGAAATAGTCTAAATTAATCTATGAAGTCTACGCTTATAATTGCTTGCTTTTCTGCATGATGCCATTCGGTTATAAGACTACTTTTCAAAATAGAATTGTTAGGTAGATCAGTCAAACGCATGGATTTGCAAACTAGCATATCCCTAAATTTTTTAAGAAGCTCTGGCAAAGATTTTGTATCATCATGAACCTTTGGAAGCGTAATTCCATCAACGTCAACTGGCGTTTCAAAATCATCATGAGTGGCAACTTCATTAAAGTTTCCTTGCGGTCGAAATGATTTGTTTCATAGCTCCTTGTGAGATCTTCGTTCTGAGAGACGCAGAAATGAGAAGCAAAATTCGAAAATCGTTCATTTTCCTCAAATGTATCCGTCATTTATATTTATTGTGCTTCTTCCAGTGAAAAGTTGTCCAGAGCATTTATTTGCCTAGTTTCTTCACGGTATTAGATTGCACTGCCTATTTCGTCGCTTTCTTTGGGATTTTCTTCTGTAGTTTCATGAGGATTTTCTTTGCGTCTAATGGAACATCTTCATCACTATCATCAATACTGACCTCCTCAGTATCACCAACTGGATTCATGTCCTTACTTGTAGTACGAGAGGAGATTTTCTTTTTGTGGCCTACAGAATATAACATTCACCATAAGAAATTATTGAATAATTAAGTAGATTGTAAAGGAGAATTTTTCTGCGGTACTTGCTTCGGCTATCACTTTTTATGTCAGCACTTTTTTTGCGAATATAAACGCTGGCATTTTCAGCTTCAATTTCAGCTTTCAATTCGCTCATTTTCTTTTAAGCCATGAACCACCAGCGATAGGTATCTGAAAAACAAATTACAGTAGAACATATATTTGAATATCAATCAATATCGCTCAAATTATTGCATGATTTTGAAATTTTTATTTCAAAAGAAACGGATCAGAACCTTTGATCGCAAATATTTTTACTGGGTCAAGTCTGTTTTCTGGCTTCTTTTGTTGTTTATTTTTGTTGCTAACTTTTATTGATATGGTGCTTACTAGGATTTCTTTTTCACCAAAGACTGCGACAGCAATGTTTTTCACAAACATTCCATAACTAGTAATGTTTGACATTGCTATGTAGTAGGTAACTCGGGGAATCCAAATACCTCTTCCCACTTGAATCTAACAAAAAAAAGACAATAATATGCATATAAAGTATCACTTGTCGAAGAAACTTGTTTTATAATGAAGAAAGTAACAAAGTATGACACCATAGTGATTATAAAGTCAGGAATAGACATATTGTTCACTAGAGAACCATCTGTTTTGATGAAACCGGAGGGTACATGTTGCGTTTGCTGAGTTCAATTGGGTGGCATGTTGTTTCGTTGTGTCAAGATAACTGTTTGCAAAAAGCAATATTTGTTACAATTGCATTTTAAATATATAGGCCTCAAGTAGAGACATTTTTTCATTACCTTTCACCTCTTGGCAGTACCTTATGCAATTCTTCTGCAACTGTACATTGAGTTCCTCAAACATTTTTTCTCCCGTTTTCAATACTTTCGAAATCGTTTTTCAGTTCCTCAAGCTCTATTTCTTTTCTCCATTTCCTGTTTTAAAAATTCTGTTCTGTTTATTTGTTTCTACTCCCTCCCTTTTACGAGTTTGAGAGTCTGTACATACCCACTTTACATCTCTCCAGCCTTTGACTTTCTTATTGTCTCTATCTTTATTGAATGTCACTTAAAACGGAAGCCCACGACACTCCCTCTCAGCACATATCACTTGTCATACATTCTACCTTATTCTAGTATTGAGAGAAAACGGAAGCCCATCATATTCCCTCTACCCTACTACTGATTCATACAGTTTTCAACACACAACAACATTTCCCTCACAAAATTTCCTACACACAAAAAACCAAGCCGCTCAGCAAAACCCAACCTCCTCTACAGTCTTCCCCTTATCACCTTTCTCTCCTACCCCCCCTTTATCACCTGAGCGACCATACTTTATAATTCACTATTCCACTCTGTCCTTTGCTTTCTCCCTGTCTTCGTTCTTCTTATCTTCTTCTCCGTCTTTACCCTCCTTGCTGATCTTCTTCTCCTTTTCCTTGTCTTTCTTTACTTCACCGTCTGTTTCCTACGTGCTGGCAACCACCATGCTCCCTATCTTCTCGTTCCAGTTCCAAATTGTTTCTCCCACCTTGGCCATAAATTTCTTTATCAGCACTTTGATACCAGCTCGCTCAAGCCTCGCCTTCTCCTTCTTCAGCCATTCTCGTATAGTTTCCTCTGTTTCCGTTGCGTCCTCTTCCACCGAAAACCCCGAGCCTTTCAATTTCCCGCTTCCTCTCAAAATTTCGGCTCTGTTTTCCGCTGTTCTCAACCTCAGCATCCTTCCTCCGTCTATCCTCCAGGCTTTTTCAATCTTGGGGATCTTCTGCGTCCAAGCTGCCAAAGTACCTGCCACGCTCGTGACATCGTTCTCGTCTGCTTTCACTCCCAGGACTCTTACATTTCTCCCTCTCCACTCTCTTTCTTCCTTCTTTATTCTCCATTCTGCCTCGATCAGTTTTCTCGGTTGCTTTCTCCAGGTTTCCTCCTCCTCGCCTGTCTGGCATCCTACATCGCACCCTTCTTCGTTTGCTCTTCCTTTTCCTGCCCCTGGTCCTTCTCTGCTACAGTGCCTCGACTCAAGCTCAACCTCTCGATTTCCTGCTTCAGTTTTTCCATTTTTTCCACCATGGCCTCGTATTCCTTCCTTTCATTCCTTCTCTTCGCAACTGCCCTCGCTCGCTTCATCTCTCACTCAAATTTCATCTCTCTCTTGAAGTTTCCCAGTTCCTCACGTACCTCCTCTTTGAAGCTCGTTCTCCCAAACACTTCTTTGTCGCTCCAACGTCTGCCGTTTCCACTCATCTTCGTTCACTTAAACTTCCACTTTTCTATTCAACCTAACTGCCACAGTTCACTTCTATCACTGGCTCCAGTATTCCCGTTTTTCTTTCTTCCGTCCTTCACACCTTCACCACTTGAGTCAAGCGCACAACCTCCTTCTTTCCTTTCTCCTTTTCTCCACCAGGTGTCTCTACCTATTGGATCTTCCGGTTCGGTAAATTCACATAGCCTCTAATTCTCCATGTACTATTTTTCCCGTCCAATTTTTTCCTCTGTTACCTTTTTCTTTTTCTGTGCCTTCACTTCCACCAATACATGTCACCTCTCTTCAACTTTTTAACACCGCTTTTCCCACTTCTGTCTTATTTTCACTTTATACTCCACCAAAATTCCCCTTAACACCTCTCACACGTGTCTCACGTATCCACACCGAACTGGAAATCCTCCTGTCTCAAAAGTCCATTTTCGGTTTGCAAACTCTGTATTTTATTTGCATGATTAGCTAATCTAGCGTACGGTCCGTTTTTTTGTTCTTTAGAATCGTTTTGATTTAAGGAGGCAGGAAATGGAACAATCGGATTAACATTATTTACTTAATCCTCGTGGACTTTTTGCTGCAGTTTCTTCTATTTTTTAATATATTCATCCTATTCTCCAAGAATTAATTAATTCTTAGCACTTTGGCAGGCTAAAAAATGTAATGAAACATATAAGCCACCCGTCAGAAACAGAAGATTTGGAGAACGAGGCACGAGGTTGAAAAAATTCAGTTTAATACTAAAGAAACAGAACTTATAGACCAGTCATAATAGAGAGCGTTCACATATTATGTAACATTTTTTTATTATTTTTAAAAGCATAATCAGACGTATCTCAAATAAAAATTTGTTTTTTTAAGAAGAAGTTTTGTGTATAAATAAATAAAACAATATTTTGATGTAATTCTGAATGCTTTTGAAATATTTCTTTAGTCATACAAACATTGAAATTACAGAAAAGAAAATAAGTATTATCAGTTCGTCTTTAAATTTATATAAATATAAGTTTTATAAGATTCTTGAAAAAATCATAAAAGATTTTTGAGTATTTCACGTGTGTCAAAACAGAATTTAGAACATTTTGAATACATTTTTTCATTTTACAGGATCTTACAAAATATTAGAAAAAATTCGACTCTTTTTAAGAGATATTTAGGACTTCTAGAAGTTTGAAAGAAATTAAAAATTATTTGATAAAAAAAAAGTTTAAGAAAATTTATTTTTTTCTTGAAACCTTCCAAAAAATTGTTAAAGCTTCTGAAGTTTTTGTTTGAAAGCTTTAAGAATCTACATTCTGTAGAATATTTCAAAGTTTAAAATTCTTGTTGAGTCTCTTCAAATCTTGTCAATATTTCTTGAATTCACTCGATTTTTTTTATTGTTTAATATATAAAAACGCCTTTCCTTGTAAAATTAGCAACACTTTTTACAAGGAAAAAATATTGTAGAAGTATGTGAAATTTGATTATCTCACAAGCATCGTTGTGTAAATACCGCGGGGCATTATAACTTAAAGAATCTAGTAACACAAAAATAACTGATAATAAACTTAAAAATCTTATCTTATAATAGGAAAAGATTGAAAATGAAAATTAACTGTAAATTCTACCAAAAAAATACAAACAATGAAAATAATAGTGATAGAAAAAAATGTTCAGCCTTTGCAAATTAAAAAAACAAACCTTACCTTCGATGTTTTATTTTGTACTTTGGCAGATTGATCGTCATTCGTCGAATTTTCGCTAACACTTACGTGAGTCCTTTCGCTTGGAACTCGGTGTCGATTTTGTGCCGAAATGGCGGCCTATAATTTTTCTTTTGTGCCTACATGAATACCAGAAAATAGTTCGTGCAGCAAGTGTTACCTACTAGGTTATACTTTGAGAGCAGAATATTTTAGCGTGCCCATTTTTGTAATTATACACTTTGTTGAAAAAGAAAAAAAAGTAAATGTAAAATGAATATTCTCAAAAGCTACTGCGTTGCAAACTTCAGTTTTATTGTCTTCCACATGAATTTTATATTTATTTTCTAGTTTGTACTCATGCATTTCACGAATTTTTCGAATCCCACGAATTTGTTTAATTCTACGAAATCGTTGAATTCTATGAATTGCTTCAAATCCATTAATTCATTCCATCCCACGATTGCCTTGAATTTTACAAATTCCTTGAATCCCATGAAATTCTTGCTGGAGCTTGACGTGACGATTCTTCTTGATTCATTCAAAACAAGCAAGAGGACGATGATTTTGTTTCAAGACAACTTTTTCTTTGAGTTTACGGAGATTTAAAGTTCGAAAAGTAAGTTACCCATAAAAAATTGTCTTCTCTTGGCCACATTCAGAAGTCCAGCCCTTAAGCGATATGGAGTTATGTGTTCATATTTCGGCAAGTCATAAATAAATCGAATACATGCATTTTGAGCTCGCTCAAGTTTTAAATTAAGTTCCTCCCTAATGTCATCGTATAAAATACTCCCGCAATCGAAATGCGGGAGAATTAGACTCTTTACCAGAAGAATCCTTGTAGCCGTGGGCAAGGATTCCTTGTTTATTTTAAGCTGCCGCAACACCGTGAAGACCTTTCTCGAAATGCCAACTACTTGCTCACTCCAGGAGAGAGTGCGGTTAAGCATATGGCCCAAATCCCTTACAACTTCAACAAATTCAATCCTAAGGCCATCAATTTTGAGTGATGGGAAGGTCCTTAAAGTTTCTAAGGACGGGGAGGGAGTCGGTCCGATAATAATTGCTTTAGTCTTGGTCGGATTCAGTGCCAGCCCATAATTCTGTGCCCGTTGTACCACTAAGTCGATGTCCTGCTGGACTAATTCCAGCATACTTTTAAGGGAGGCGATTGGGCCCGAAAGATACAATTTAAAATCGTCCGCGTACTTATATGCGTAGTTATGTAGAATAACAAACTTTTTTAACTTTTAACCTACTAGCAAATTTTAACATGTCGACATAATTTACTCCAATTTTTAAAAAAACAACAACACATGTAATTCACAGGTTATGATCACCACCATTTTTGTTCTGAAAAGGACTACCGAAGTGTAGTCGAAACGTCAAACGTTAAAATTATGATTTGAGGGAACTCTCAATCTAATAAAAATCTTTGACCAGTAGTCAGCAAAACTCACACCATTTTATTAACTACTACCCTGGTCGACACTAAGAACATCTAATTATAAAAATCAAACAAGTTAAGTTGATAAATGTTAACAAGTAAAAACCCGATCAAAAAACTTCTCAGTCTAGACTTAGCGATTACAGAGGAATTACAGAAAATAGAGCTATGGAGGACACTTACAAAAAAATGCAATAAAAATGACAATATATCACTTAGTTCCATTCTCATGAAAAATTTGCTCATGATCTTAAGAAAAATTTTTCCACAAGTAAAAGTTTTGACAAGTTCGGATAAGTAACTGATAATCTGTAAGTTGCAAAGAAGTATATATATGTGGTATATTATCGCATTCGCATAAGGCCTCAAGCTTAAGATTCTAGGAAAATAACATGCAATGTATAGAAATTCTATATACGCCAGATCTGTTATTATGCCACTCAAAATATAACTAATAGCAATACTACGTACAGACCCACATGCTATCTGTAAATCTACTTCACTAAACAGACCAAAAATTGCAGAAAATACATAACCATATATAAAAAGAATGATAAATACTAAGTGAAGAACCAGCTGCGATGTCCTCTTCCGCTGGTATCCTGTCAAATTCATTTTAGCGAAAAATATCAAGGTCATTGATGTGAGCCAAAAAAACTCTTGGTGCACCATCCTCTTTACGACAGAAGACCCTTCCCCCTGCACTCCACTAGTATTTGATCTTCTTCTCCCGTCTAAGTTTGAGGGCAGCGCTGTAGATGAACCGATTTGTTTTTGTGAGAGATTCTCTGATAAAAAGTGCCTGATCATTACTCCAACCTTTTTTTTGCATTTCCCAATAATGCTAGCACATGCTGATTGCTGGTTTAATTTGACTACCTCAATAGGTGGAAGCGAAGCATGCGGAGCTTTATGGGCCGAAGGTCTAAGTCGAAAAATATTTGAAATGCACGTTTTTTTTGAACGGCACCTCCAAGATCGCTGCTATCTGGCAAAGGGTTGTTGTTAGATCCTCCGATTCTTTAACCGGTAAGCCTTGGATCTCTAGAGTCGTATGAAGAGAGTCTTGTTCCAGGATCTGGCACTTTTGAGCCAAGGACAATACTTGAGTCTTCAACAGCTGATTCTCTCTTTCCACTGTTTTTATAGAGCCTTGTAGATCAATAATATCAGTGACATTCGTAGATGTAGTTTCCTCCAACACCGTTATGCGCGAGGAATTTCGTTTGATGTCCTCTTTTATTCCCTTGATTGATTGGTTAAAGACCATTTGCTTGGATTCAAAAGCATCAGGCTTAGTAGAAATTTTATTAAGTTCCACTCCTTGTCCTTTTGCTATCGCCATTAGTATCGCAGTTTCAAGAGCGGTGTCCAAAGTAGCTGTAGACGCTCCTGCTTTGTTTTCTCCAACAGGTGGTTCAGATGAGTTTTTTCTCCGAGAGCTGTCATTTTTGATGGTCAAGGTGCATTTAGAACAATACCAAGACTATTGCTAATTGATAATATCTTCAACATACTTGGCCGGCAAGTTTAGGCAGTTCAAATGACACAGACCTTTACACTTGCCACAAGCAACTGAGTCCATCCTTCTCGTTACCGATTCACGGCAAACGACACAGGCAACCATCTTGGTCGGCACACGCGTCTACTCACAAAACTGATGAAATAACGTTATTTCTGACTGAAAAGGTGGACTCAAAGCACTCCAACACAAACTAAGACACCAATCACAGTTCACCAAACGTTAATAATGTTCTAAGATTGCCAGGTAATGCAATTAAACACCGATAAATACGGAGCGGTACAAAGCACGTCAAACGTCACCGACCAGGGCCGCGCATTGATAACATTTCAGGGGGAACAAGGTCGTCCCACTTTGTTGTAGTTTTCGACAATTGTTGCATTTTTATTTTTGCATAGATAATAACTGCACGGAAAAAAGTAGATAGTTAGATTCACTTTTATGTATTGTTAACTTCAAGTTTACTTGTTCACATTGTACAAGAAACAATTCAAATAGTTTTTTATACTGAATGAGATTGTAATCTCAAAATATACAAAACCTAAAGTCAGCATTACTACTTCAAATTGTAAAAAGAAAGATTACTAAGAACAAGTAGCTTCAATAACTATTTGGAATTATACAGTTGAACATGTAAACTGTATGAATAACTAATTCACATAGTAAGCAAAGCATTGTGAGTTTGACTTTTGCAAGTGAGTTCGATCTCCTTTTTCGCATTGCAATAAGCACTGCGCGAGAGTGCAATCCCTACTATTTGAAATTGTGAGTGACTTCAGGGGCATAACTAGAAACGTGTAGGCCCTTTTCGAAAAATTTTTTAGGCGGTCCGCTTGAAATTAAAAAAGAAGGACGACTTATAACTTGCTTATCAGTAAAAAAACAGATTTTCGCTGACATTTTACAAAAGGAAATAAATTGTCAGAAACTATTTTATAATGGTTTCTCTTTTTTCATAATATTAGTTGAGATAATTGTTATAAATAAACATAGTGAATAACTCTACTTTATACTTCGATACAGTTTTTTTGTTTTGTACCAAATTTTCAGAATATAAAAATATTATGAAAAATTATATATAAAAAAATACTTTTTTTTACATTACTTCTGCTATGGAATTTTTTGCTTATGATATTTTTAGTTCCTTATAACAATAAAAATGATTGAGATCGTACTTGATGTAGCCACCCAGGTTCGAATATTATATTATCTGGAAGAATTTTTTTTAGTAGAATAATGCATTGTTTTCGACACATCATTTTTTGAATCAATAATTAAATAGTATATTATGCACCTAGGGGGAGAAAAAGTGCCTCTTCCCCTTGGCGCATAAGATATGTTTCATAACAAATGGATGATTTCAGACATTTCTCGAAATACATTCATGATTTCAGTCCATATTAGATTTTGTATAATGAAGCATGAAATTAATGTTAACCTAATCTATGGTAATTTTAGAGGTGATTTATGGTAACTAATCATAGATTATCCAAAATTCATTTTTTTTAAATTCCATAAATCCCCGGAAATTTATGAAAAATTCCGGTAATTTATGTTAATTTTACAGGTGAATATGGTAACTTACCCGAAATTCATTTTCAAAAATTTCCATAAATTTCCGGAAATTTATGGAAAATTTTGGTAATTTATGGTAATTTTACAGGTAAATATGGTAACTTACCATGGAATACCCAAAATTTATTTTTAAAAATTTCCATAAATTTCCGGAAATTTATGAAAAATGTCGGTCATTCTTGGTAATTTTACAGGTGAATATGGTCACTTACCCAACATTCATTTTTTAAATTTCCCTAAATTTCCGGAAATTTATGAAAAATTCCAGTAATTTATGGTAATTTTACAGGTATATATGGTAACCTTCCATAAATAACCGCAAAATTCTATTATCTGCAACCAAAATTTCCTCTCAGTTTTTACCGTGAGTGGGCTGATAATCATAAAATGCGAGCTCATAGATGCATAATTTTCATTATTCATCTCTGACATCACTTTTGAGTCCCTAGTGAGTAAAAAGTAGAGCTTTAGCCCCGCTTCATAGGCGTTGAAAAGGGCTGAAATCATGCATGTGTCATAAAAAAATAATTTGTAATACAATTTTAGTTCAAATTAATTTCCATATTCAAAGCAGTGATAATTTTTACAACCTTTTCACATTGATGTTTGTAGAAATCAATACCATTTATTGAAAAAATTTTTTTCTCATTTTCTTAGGATTTTTAACAAAAATAAAATCTACATTTCTACTGTGATATCGCGATCTTTAATATTCGTTTCTCGGAACCGATTTTTTTTTTATTAAACAGTTTTTATTCTAATTCAGCATCCTCATATCTCATGAGAAAAATTTTATTTTCACAAAAAATTTAAATTTGAATCACTATTCAATGTTTGTTCCATCTTAAAATAGCGATTTCAATTTTGCATTTGATATATTATTACAATGTTTAAAATATTTTTTTATTCATACACATATCATTTATGTAAATTAATGTTACGTTTCGAATGAAGTGAGATGATAATAAAGTAAAATTAAAAATTCCAAAGTTGATACTTTTGAGCAAAATATTTTTCCCTAGCTCCTTACGATTTATTAGATATCACCTGTAAGAGATTAGTTAAAAAAATTGTAAGTAGACATTTATTTTCTTAGCTGGCCACGTTTTTCGCAGAGAAACCGCTTGATCGAGACTTTGTCAGAAAAATCTAAGCGGTTCCGTAGCTCACTTGACTAAGGCGTGCGCTATATTTAGGTTTTAGGACAGGTTTTAGGTAGGCAGGTAGGGTTCGATTCGCCAGCGGGGGCGATTTTTCAAAGCGTTTGAGCGTGCGATCATATGTGTAAGACTCTATGCGTGCGATTGTGTAAGACTAATCGTAAATTACGTGCAGTTATCATATATAACATAATTTTTTTCCTCCTCAAATCGATCGACATTTTACATCATTTTTGTTTTGTGTAGAATACGTGCAGTGCATATATACATATACATAAACGCGTTACGATGCGAAATCGGCAAAGTTACTCTTCGCAGAAGGAAAGCTTACTACACGAAATAGTAACTTCTTCTCGCTGAGTATTGATGGTTACCAAGTGGTGCAGTGCATCCTACTATTTGAAATTGTTCATCCTACTCTTTTAAAGAGTCAGTTTAACATACCTGAACAAAAAATCGTAATTTAAACAAAATTCACGACGAAAAGCTGCGGTTCAATTTAAAATAGTTAGAACTAGTGGTTACGAGAGTTCTTCTAACGATCCACTTTTTTCCGTGTGGTGCTAACAATCCCAGAGGATCTTAGAGCTTGGCTATTTGCGATAGCATTACCCTTTTGGAGATGAGTTCCTGGTCAGGCACCGAATCTACTTCAAAAATAAGCATGTCTTCCTATGGATTCCAAGACACTCCCAAGGTCTTAGTTGCATGGTCAGGATCCAGTTTGAGACTCGCTTGATTAGAGCAGTCTGGAAGGTCCTTAATAACCTCTTGACTGTTCGATGTTCGAACAGTTCGATGGTTAATAGGCCGCCATTTCGGCACAAAATCGACACCTCGTTCCAAGCGAAAGGACTCACGTAAGTGTTAGCGAAAATTCGACGGACGACGATCAATCTGCCAAAGTACAAAAAGAAGTTTACTATAAGTTATTTTTTAGGTACTAGATTTTTTTAAATTAGAATGTCCCGCGGTATTTGGGGTAAAACTTCCCAAGTGTCCCCGCCTAAAATTTTGTTATCGCCTATCTTATTCAAACTCCGCCAGATTGTAGTGCTAGTGGACCTCTTTATATTCTGTAAAGGGGGCGCACCTAATTTTCGACGATTCACCCCGACTGCTAACCTTCAATTGTACATAACTCCTGTTAAAGTTATCCAATTTAACTTTTTATGCGGGGTCTAGAAAGGTATTCCAACATGGTTTACAACAAAAATAACCAATGAACAATCAAATAATTATATCACCTCGATTTTTTACTTTTAAAAACGTTTTTGTGATTTTCTCCCAATGCGGCACTTTTGATCTTTTTTTAGTTAGGCTAGAAAAAAAGCTTGATTTTTTCTCGTGAAAAACACCCCAAAACGAAAATGGGATAGAAAGTATTGGCTGAGTTTTAGAAGGTCATAAGAGCTTGGGTGCCCCGCGCCAACGAGCCGCGGCGCTACTAGGCGTGCTACATTGACTCAGTGGTTCTAATAATTGATAAAAATTATGTTACTGCTTACAAGTAACAAAAATCAGGTCACGATCTTTACAACTGTCATCTATTACAAAGAGGGTAATGAATCAAAACATCGCAATCTAGCTCTTTTATCCGACAACCTAAATCACGACACAATATCTGTTTACGAATTTCAGAAAGTTATAACCAAATACCTAAAAGAAAATTTCAAACAAAAAAAAAATTATTTACCTTACCGATGGTGCAGTACAACATTTTAAAAATAAGTACAATTTTGGAAATCTGCTGTATCATGAAGCAGACTTCGGTATTCAGACGGAATGGCACTTTCACTCGACTGCACAAGGAAAAGGACCATGTGATGGAATTGGGGACAATTTGAAAAGACTCGCCGCACGTGCAAGTCTCCAGGCGTCGTCTCAGAATCAGATTTTGACTACTGATGCACCCTCTTCAGAATCTACTCTAATTTTGGAGAAGTATTCGTCATCTCCACAGTATGACATTTTCCCGAAGAGAAAAATCGCAAAGATATCGCGAAGAGAAGAGCAAAGTGAACGTTAAGCTAAATAAAAAATAACTTTTTAAGTAACACAGTGAGAGGCAAGGGGACTCACACCAAAAAGCACCCCGAAACCTGAGAGGCAAGGGGACTCACATAAAAATAGCACCCCAAAACGTGAGAGGCAAGGGGACTCACATAAAAAAAACACCCCAAAACGTGAGAGGCAAGGGGACTTACATAAAAAAAGCACCCCAAAATGTGAAAGGCAAGGAGACTCACGTCAAAAATTGTTAAAGGCAAAGAGACTAACACGAAAAAAACTCACCAAAACGTGGCAAGCAAGACGACTTATTGAAAACTATCTCGAAATGTAACAGATAAGCAGAACCATCCACCAAAATCGTTAATGATTTTATTATTAACTATCGTTTTCCTACAATGGAACCATTTGAAAATTTTAATTAGGAAAATATGTAAATCGTTCTCCAGCTACATGAAAGTAAGGATAAAATGAAATATTCGTTAAATGTTAACTAAAAAATCATTTTTATCAATTATTAGAACAACTGAGTCACTACAGCACGCCTAGTAGCGCCGTGGCTCGTTGGCGTGGGGCACCCGCGCTCTTATGACCTTCTACAACTCAACCAATACTTTCTGTCCCAATTTCGGTTTTGGGTGTTATTCACGAGAAAAAATCAAGCTTTTTTCTAGCCTAACTAAAAAAATATCAAAAATCCCGCATTGGGAGACCTGTATCTTGACAACCCGTTACACGAGGACCGCCCTCTTTACAGAATATGAAGAGGTCCACTAGCACTACAATCTGGCGGTGTTTAAATAAGATAGGCGACAACAAAATTTTAGGCGGGGACACTTGGGAAATTTTACCCCATTTACACAATGATGTTTGTGAGATAATTAAATTTCACATACTTCTATAGTACAAGTCTGATAAGTTTCTGTCCGATAAGTGTACACTCCCCTTAAAACTTCATGACACGCACACTAATTGGGATTCTCCCACAACGTGTGCTATTTTGCTTATGATTTGCGCATTATTCTTACGCATGCGCGCACCTAATATCTTGCTATTAGAGGGGGCATCCGATAAGTCCGCAATTCCTGGAATTTTGCGCCCCTACAGCCCCGAAATGAGAAACTTATCGGACTTCTACTGTACAATATTTTTTCCTTGTAAGAAGTGTTGCTAATTTTACAAGGAAAGGCGTTTTTTATATATTAAACAATAAAAAAAATCGAGTAAATTCAAGAAATATTGATAAGATTCGAAGAGATTCAACAAGAATTTTAAACTTTAAAAGATTCTACAGAATGTAGATTCTTAAAGATTTCAAACAAAAACTTCAGAAGCTTTACAATTTTTTTGAAAGGTTTCAAGAAAAAAAAATTTTCTTAAACTTTTTTTTTTATCAAATAATTTTTTATTTCTTTCAAACTTTTAGAAGTCCTAAATATCTTTCAAAAAGACTCAAATTTTTTCTAATATTTTGTAAGATCCTGTAAAATGAAAAAATGTCTTAAAATTTTCTAAATTCTTTTCTGACACACCTGAAATATTCAAAAATCTTTTTTGCTTTTTTCAAGAATCTTATAAAACTTATATTTATATAAATTTAAAGAAAAACTGATAATACTTATTTTCTTTTCTGTAATATTATTATTTGTATGACTAAAGAAATATTTCAAAAGCATTCAGTGTTACATCAAAATATTGTGTTATTTATTTATACACAAAACTTCATCTCAAAAAACAATTTTTTATTTGAGATACGTCTTATTATGCTTTTAAAAATAATAAAAAAATGTTACATAATATGTGAACGCTCTCTATTATGACTGGTCTATAATTTCTGTTTCTTTAGTATTAAACTGCATTTTTTCAACCTCGTGCCTCGTTCTCCAAATCTTCTGTTTCTGATGCGTGGCTTATATATTTCATTACATTCTCTAGCCTGCCAAAGTGCTAAGAATTAATCAATTCTTGGAGAATAGGATGAATATATTAAAAAATAAAAGAAACGGCAGCAAAAAGTCCACGAGGATTAAGAAAATAATGTTAATCCGATTGTTCCATTTCCTGCCTCATTAAATCAAAACGATTCTAAAGAACAAAAAGACGGACCGTATGCTAGATCAGCTCATCATGCAAATAAAATACAGAGTTTGCAAACCGAAAATGGACTTTCAAAATAGGAGGACTTCCGGTTCGGTATGGATACGTGAGAGACGTGTGAGAGGTGCTAAGGGGAATTTTGGTGGAGTATAATGTGAAAATAAGACAGAAGTGAAAAAAGAGGTGTTAAAAAGGTGAAGAGAGGTGACATGTATTGGTGGAAGTGGAGGCACAGAAAAGGCAAAAGGTAATAGAGGAAAAAAGTGGACGAGAAAAATAGTACATGGAGAATTAGAGGCTATGTGAATTTACCGAACCGGAAGATCCAATAGCTAGAGACACCTGGTGGAGAAAAGGAGAAAGGGAAGAAGGAGGTTGTGCGCTTGACTCAAGTGGTGAAGGTGTGAAGGATGGAAGAAAGAAAAACGGGGATACTGGAGCCAGTGATAGAAGTGAACTGTGGCAGTTAGGTTGAATAGAAAAGTGGAAGTTTAAGTGAACGAAGATGAGTGGAAACGGCAGACGTTGGAGCGACAAAGAAGTGTTTGGGGGAAAGAGCTTCAAAGAGGAGGTACGTGAGGAACTGGGAATCTTCAAGAGAGAGATGAAATTTGAGTGGGAGATGGAGCGAGCGAGGGCAGTTGCGAAGAGAAGGAATGAAAGGAAGGAGTACGAGGCCATGGTGGAAAAAATGGAAAAACTGAAGCAGGAAATCGAGAGGTTGAGCTTGAGTCGAGGCACTGTAGCAGAGAAGGACAAGGGGCAGGAAAAGGAAGAGCAAACGAAGAAGGGTGCGATGTAGGATGCCAGACGGGCGAGGAGGAGGAAACCTGGAGAAAGCAACAGAGAAAACTGATCGAGGCAGAATGAAGAAAAGAGAAGGAAGAAAGAGAGTGGAGAGGGAGAAATGTAAGAGTCCTGGGAGTGAAAGCAGACGAGAACGATGTCACGAGCGTGGCAGGTACTTTGGCAGCTTGGACGCAGAAGATCCCCAAGATTGAAAAATCCTGGAGGATAGACGGTGGAAGAACAGCGGAAAACAGAGCCGAAATTTTGAGAGGAAGCGGGAAATTGAAAGGCTCGGGATTGTCGGTGGAAGAGGATGCAACGGAAAGAGAGGAAATTATACGAGAATGGCTGAAGAAGGAGAAGGCGAGGCTTGAGCGAGCTGGTATCAAAGTGCTGACAAAGAAATTGATGGCCAAGGTGGGAGAAACAATTTGGAGCTGGAACGAGGAGAGAGGGAGCAGGGTGGTTGTCAGCACGGAAGAAACAGACGGTGAAGTGAAGAAAGACGAGGAAAAGGAGAAGAAGATCAGCACGGAGGGTAAAGACGGAGAAGAAGATAAGAAAAAAGAAGAGAGGGAGAAAGCAAAGGACAGAGTGGAATAGTGAAATATAAAGTATGGTGGCTCAGGTGATGAAGAGGGGGTAGGAGAGAAAGGTGATAAGGGGAAGACTGTAGAGGAGGTAGCGGCTTGGTTTTCTTGTGTGCAGGAAATTTTGTGAGGGAAATGTTGTTGTATGTTGGAAATTGTATGAATCGGTAGTAGGGTAGAGGGAATATGATGGGCTTCCGTTTTCTCTCAATACTAGAATAAGGTAGGATGTAAGGTTATAGTATGATAAGTGATATGTGCTGAGAGGGAGTGTCGTGGGCTTCCGTTTTAAGTGACATTCAATAAAGATAGAGACAATAAGAAAGTGAAAAGGCTGGAGAGATGTAAAGTGGGTATGTACAGACTCTCAAACCCGTAAAAGGGAGGGAGTATAAACAAATAAACAGAACAGAACTTTGAAAACAGGAAATGGAGACAAAAATAGAGTTTGAGGAACTGAAAAACGATTCCGAAGTATTGAAAACGGGAGAAAAAATGTTTGAGGTACTCAATGTACAGTTGCAGAAAAATTGCATAAGCTGATGCCAAGAGGTGAAAGATAATGCAAAAATGTCTCTACTTGAGGCCTATATATTTAAAATGCAATTGTAACAAATATTCCTTTTTGCAAACAGTTATCTTGACACAACGAAACAACATGCCACCCAATCGGACTCAGCAAACGCAACATGTACCCTCCGGTTTCATCAAAACAGATGGTTCACTGCTGAACAATATGTCTATTCCTGGCTTTATAATCACTATGATATCAAACTTTGTTACTTTTATTATTACAAAACAAGTTTCTTCGACAAGTGATACTTTTTATGAATATTATTGTCTTTTTTTTGTTAGATTAAAGTGGGAAGGGGTATTTGGATGGCCCGAGACAGCAACTATCTAGCAATGTCAAACATTACTAGTTATGGAATGTTTGTTAAAAACATTGCTGTCGCAGTCTTTGGTGAAAAAGCACTGCTAGTAAGCACCATATCACGAAAAGTTAGCAACAGAAATAAACAACAAAAGAAGCCAGAAAACAGACTTGACCCAGTAAAAATATTTGCGATCAAAGGTTCTGATCCGTTTCTTTTGAAATAAAAATGTTAAAATCATGCAATAATTTGAGGGATATTGATTGATATTCAAATATATGTTCTACTGTAATTTGTTTTTCAGATTTCTATCGCTGGTGGTCAATGGCTGGAAAGAAAATAAGCGAATTGAAAGCTGAAATTGAAGCTGAAAATATCAGCGATTATATTCGCAAAACAATTGCTGATATGAAAAGTGAGAGCCGAAGTAGGTACCGCAGGAAAATTCTTCTTTACAATCTACTTAATTATTCAATAATTTCATATGGTGAATGTTATATTTTGTAGGCCAGAAAAAGAAAACCTGCTCTTGTACTACAAGCAAGGATTCCATTAGACGTTCGAAATATCGCGGAAAATATGAGTCTATCAATGAGAGAACAAGAAGAGAGTTACACAAATGAAGAAAATCCTCATGAAACTACGGAAGAAAATCCCAAAGAAAGCGACGAAATTGGCCGTGCAATCAAATACCGTGAAGAAACTAGGCAAATAGATGCTCGTGACAACTTTTCACTGGAAGAAGCACAAGAAATAGAAATGAAGGGATACATTTGAGGAGATTGAACGATTTTCGAATTTTGCTTCTCATTCTGCGTCTCTCAGAATTAAGCTTTCAAAGGTTCTTGATGATATAAAATCTTTGCCAGAGCTTCTTAAAAAATGTAAGGATATGCTAGTTTTCAAAGGCATGCGTTTGACTGATCTACCTAACAATTCTATTTTGAAAAGTAGTCTTATAACCGAATGCCATCATGCAGAAGAGCAAGCAATTAAAGGCGTAGAGTTCATAGATTAATTGAGACTATTTCTCAGCAACAAAAAAATGTCGCCTTCATTAATATCGATGGATTTGAAATGAAATGTCTATCTCTTGAAATTTCAGATAATCAAAAATTTGTCAGGGAAAAAAATTGTCAGCTGCTAAAAAAATGAGTAGAAATGATCGTCGATATTCTAAAGAGTTCATTATGCTATGCATGCTCATGAACATCAGATCTAACAGCTATTATGAGTTTTTGAAGAAAAACGAACTACTACCATGTACAAAAACTACAAGAGACTAAATCGCTATGTTTGGAACTATCTGCGGTTTTGACGAAGCATTTTTTCAGCTTTTAAATAAATCGTTCAAATCAAAAGACATCATGAAACGGCATGGCATACTGCTCTTAGATGAAATGAGTCTTAGAAAAGCTATAGCCGTTTCCACAAAAAATCTAACTTCAACAGGCAAAAATTTGTTAAATTATTAATTTTGGAATTTTTATTACTGTAAATATTTTATCGGTTATCTTAATTTGCTATCGACAATTTTTCGTTATAGGAAATTTTTATTATGAATAAAAAATGGTGTTAATGCTTCTTGTTGCACTATTTTAATATTTTCAAAAATCAGTTTCATGCAATTTACTTTAAATCATATAATTTTTAGCATCAATGTGTGTTTATTATTTTCATTAATTTAAAAATGCATCCACATCATTCAAATTATTGAATACATCTGGATTGAATTGACCTTTGTATACGACCTTTGTACACCTTCGTACTCAAGCTGTTACAAATTCCCCTCGTGCCTGATTAAGAAACTGATTCATTATTTATTTTTTCATTAATCTCTGGCACATCAAAAAATATGCTGTTGCAATGATAAGCGTTTTTTAAGATGGTTAACTCACTGCCCCTCGTGATAAGACTTAGTCACATGACGTTAACCCTGAAAAGTACGTATCAAGTTCAGTCGAGTAATGATAATAAAATAAAGGTCGGTCAAAGTCAAATCTCGCTCAGGTAATTTCCGTACGAGAAAATGTCAATACAGTACAAACTTTCATATTATGGCAGAGATTAATACAAAAATTGTAAAAAATCAACTATGTTCAACGAGAGTTTTCACTTGTAACAATTGTTATAAAAGATCAAGTGAGTGAGCTTGAGTGCAATAAACAATTTAGAACACACGTTAAAGCATTTTAACTTCTTTCGAATATTTTGAATTCTTTAAGTTTGTTCGAAATTCTTTGAATTCTTACAAAATTCTTATAATTTTTTTGTATCATGTAAAGTCTTTTGGATTATCCTGATTCTTACAAAATTCTCTGAATTCTTTTTAAATTTTGTGAACTCTTCAAACTGTTCTGAATTTGAGTTCAACACGTATTTTCCATAAGGAAAACATATGTTTTTGTAAATTTGATTGATAATCGTGAATATTAGGTGTATTGAGTTGATCTTCAACATTTTCCTTCGCAATTAGCCACAGAATACAAATAAAAAATTACTTTCCAAAAAATTACCATCAAAACGTTTTTAATTGCATAGACAATAATATTGAAGAAAATATCTAAAAACACGTCCACACTTGCATACGTAAATACAAACTGAAAGAGCAAAAAATAAAATATTTTCTGAAATTTCTATTTTATTGACGATAGTTTTACATATTTCAATATAAAATATTATTGTACAACAAGACCTTTTTACCAGAATTTAGAATTGGAATTTCAACGAATTTTTAGATCAATTAATCACAGAAAGAGCAAACGTTAAGATGGGTTGCAGATTAATCTTGAAACGATTGAGAATTGAACGTGATACGACGAAAATTTCACCGAGGTCAGAGGAATAATTCTATTGTCATCTTCCGAGTCATGCTCGAGCGAGCAAATTTGGGTAGAACGTGAAATCGGTAACAGAAAATACAAATAAAATATTTCTCTGGCTTATAAATCTGAAGTAGATTAGCCTGAAGTATTCGGATTGGAACTAGAGCCTACAAAATTCGACCTTCTTCCTCTCGGTGGTTCATACTCGAGTTGAGGTGTTTGTGATAGTGCTCCTACAGAATAATCCACACTAGAATGTCCAAATAACTTTCCCACATAAGAAAGTTCGTGACGATTTTCGAACACGACGATTGCATCTTCTCCATTGTAGTGCTCTTTACCAGTGTGACGCTCAAGAAATGCATGCAATTCGTCATCATAATGTTTTCTTTTTATAGTACAGCGGTATCTTGTTGTTGCCGAATCACGAGGACCATCCTTTCCATGGTCCTGAAAGCCTTTGATCGCATAGAGTTGTGCATAGAAGCTTTCGCTGTCGCGACCAGAGATTGGTCCATGTTCATCGAGTAAATAAACCGCAACCAACCCAAGTGCGCGAGGATCTTGTGTAGGAGGAGTATCATGAATTCCACAACGCGCGAGAATTCCGGAAACAACATCATTATGTGCATCTTCTCCATCTATCACTTTATGTATGGAAATCCTGCTTCCTTCAGGAATATTATAAGGATGGAGTTTTGCTTTGCCCTGAATTCTTGCGACTTGATTATACATGGCACCGACAACTGCAAATAAAAATATTTTTGAAAGTTTTGTACACTGGAAAAGTAACTGTTAGACAGTAGACATGAACATGGGCAGGAGGATTTCTCTTTGTATATTCCATCGGGAATTCGTACCGAAATTTTGAATTGTGTAGAAGGTTGACTATGTTATGATCAAAGTGACGTGAAAAAATTATGCATATAATAATTGAAACCCGGACCCAGGATAAATTAAAATTTCCCCACTCCTCCCTTTCCCATTTCCGCTCTTATTTGACTTATCCGACTTCATCCGTATATCTCTCAAGGCCATAACCTAATTAATTCATAGAATCACTAGATTTGAGGTATCATGAAAATCGCTGAATTCTAATTGAATTCAAGATTGATATTAATTTAAATTGTAATTTTCTAATTCCCATATGTTAAAAGAGTTGCATCCGACAAAGTTTCACTAAATGGAAATTTTGATTAAAAAATTATTGGAATACAAATAATTAATAATAAATTCCACATTGAACAGATTTATAAGCAAGTTAACCCCATGCTTAATAATAACCTCATTCGTAAACGTCAATTTTTGATTCCCATATGCTACGAGATTTGAATCTGGCAACGTGGCACTGATTGAACATTTTGATATGAAAATCTCTTTCGAAGCCAATTTTGATAATACTTCCAACATTTTATTTTGAACATAGGTAATATGTTCTATTAATTACATTAATTGAGGTATACTCACTGCTTAAATTAAGCAAAGCCACGCAGACAAAGAATGGCATGACGATCTCCATTGTTTCTAGACACGAGTAGAGATAGCGATAAAGAACACAACATTTATTTTTGAAAATAACGCCTTCTTTGGAGACGAATGCTTTTATAGATTCTGTACAATTGAGTGGTGGGGAAATGATTTTTGACCTCCTAATTTCTCACATCCGCTGGATGTATTACTCACGGAACCTTCAAGAATGTTTACGGTAAAATATTTTGTTATTCATGCTGACTGAATCGTCGAGGTGATAGACTGTCTTGTGCACAATAAAAAATAAGTAACTTGAATCAACTTATTTTAGTTTCTTACTGACGCTTGGTGACGAAGGCAAATGCGAATTCTACTCACTCAGCCAACCACCCCGAGCTCAGACAAAAGATTTTTTCACTCAAAGGACATTTCTTTGAATCAATGAAAAAAATTCATTGGTTCTCAGGGCAAGAAAAGTTTTTCTGGCGTAAAGAAATATTTTGGTTCATTTGCTTGTTTGTGTCATTCATGTCATCGACGACTCTAATTATTTATTCTTGATTCTCTTTTGTTAAAGCTCTTCCGGCTTTAACAAATACATTCTCATCTCATATTTTTACATCATTCGATATAGCCTGTTTCAAAAATGAAAAAATTTATGAACTTTTTTTTAAAGAATTTTGTAATCAGTGTGAACACACACACACTTTTTTATGCTTGTATAATTATGCATATTCAATTGTCATGCTGATACAGTTTCATATTTCATTCTACCGGTATGTTTATGAAAGTCGAATGTTCAATTCTAATTACACACACCGAAAAAAACAAGCTTTCCAATTAATTTCCTGTTTCTCCCTTTATCTTTGTTTTTGTATCATAAAAACATCGAACTGTAGACAGATTTTCATATTTTTTAATCTTGTTATTTAATTTTGATTTTGAATAATTTCATTCGTTTTTGAAACAATTTAGTTATTTATAAACAAAAAAGACATACACAACCATGTTTACCATTCTCAAGCAGAAATAAAACTTTTTAGCTGATTTTGTTTTTTTCGCAAGAAAAAATCTTTGGTTCAAATTAAAACTTCTCTCCGTAAATTGTTGTTAAGAAACTGCTATTTAAAAAATGTCTTCTAGACTTTTCATTTGTTAATAGAAAATCATCCAGGCCAGAAAATATTATAATATTCCCTAAAACTGTTGCAAAGCCTATGCCTCCCATTGATAACATTGTTTAGCCTTCATAAACTCCCTTCCTTCAATGTTTATGTCTACGCGCCCAAGTCTTGTTTTTTCTTATTGTTTCTCTTGGCACGTGAAGTGGTACTAATCTTATAGTGAGGAAATTGATTAAGGTGAAAGTCAATAATAGTACTGAGGTCCCTCTAGCTTCGATTCACATTCGAAACTTCCGTCATTTCGTAGGACCTCGGATAAGATCGCTAAGGATCGGTGATACGCGTATGAATCCATGTGATTCTTGTCAAATTATATTTACGCAGTGGCAGTTTATAACCTCGTTCTAAGACGCCGCTTTCAGTCTTTGAGGTTACTACACGTATAATGCCATCGTCGCCTGGATGGACATCAATAATTCGGTCTGGTCAGGCACCGAATCTACTTAAAAAATAAACATGTCTTCCTGTGAATTGCAAGACACTGCCAAGGTCTTAGTTGCATGGTCAGGATCCAGTTTAAGATTCACTTGATTAGAGCAGTCTGGAAAGTCCTTAATAACCTCTTGACTGTTCGATGTCCATTTGCATAGACGAAGTCCTCCTTTGTTGGTTAGCTTTATCAACTGATCTCGCAACTGTTTAGCGCCCTCCAGTGAATCCGCTCCAGTGAGAAGGTCATCCACGTAAAAATAGTTTTTTAACGCCTCAGCTGCAATTGGAAATGAGGATCTTTCATCGTCTGCTAATTTTTTTAAACATCGAACAGCCAAAAAATGGGCTGCAGAAGTCCCACACGTCACGCTCTTCAATTGGTATGTCCTTAGTGGTTCATCAGTGCTATATCGCCAAAGAATCTTCTGGTACTTCCTATCTTCCGGATGGACCCAAAATTGGCGGTACATCTTTTCGATATCCGCACTCCAAACGAATGAATCTTGACGAAAGCGTAATATAAAAGTAAATATTCCGTCCTGGATAGTTGGTCCCGCCATCAGTATGTCATTTAAAGGGATTCCTGTGGTTGTTTTGGTCGAAGCGTCAAACACCACCCTTAGTTTCGTAGTGAGACTCGATTCTCTAACTACAGCTTGGTGAGGCATGTAGTAGCCTTGATCCGTCCTGCTTCCGATGCACTCCATATGTCCTAGATCTTCATACTCTCTGATGAATTGATGGTATTTTTGTTGCAAATCCGAGTTCTTTGTGAGTCTCCTTTCCAAAGCAAAATATCTTCGCCGCGCCACGTCGTAAGAATTTCCTGGTTCTTGTTTTTGTTCCCTGAAAGGTAATCGTACATCATACTTGCCTGAATGATCACGTTTCAGGTTGGCAGAAAAATATTTCTCGCATGCTCCCTCTTCTTTTGAAAAATATCGTCTCTCCTCGCTCTCTTCTATTCTTTTCAAGTTCTCTAATTGTACGCTACGATTATCCCTGACCAAGTGACATTTCAGCTTTTGTTGATTCCAGTTAGAGTTGACCTTGCCTGTCACTATCCAACCGAATTTGGTGCTTTGCGAAGCGGTTCGTTGTAAAGCGAGAGGAATTTTGCTTGTGTTCAAAACTTCGTAGAATAGCTCGGCTCCGATGAGATCTTCCACTTCTCCCGGCCGGTCGAATTTTTGATCAGACAATCTTATGTGTTTCGGGATTTTAAGGATGTTTTAATTGATAGGAGAGGCTGGAGTATAGCTGGTTATTTCAGGAAGCAATAAAAAGGAAAGTTTTGTTGCATAATTGGGAGACCTGGACTGAACGTTCGCGACTACCCTATCAGAGCTTGTTACATCTACGTTATAAACTGCCTCGATAGAAGATTCCAATTTTGTTCTTTTCAGGTTTAAATCATTTTCTAATTTTTCTTTCATTAAATTAGGCTGTGACCCACTGTCCAAAATGATCCTACATGCATGCCGATGACCTTTGTTGTCAAACATATCTGCTATCGCGGTTGACAATAAAACGTTAGACGAATTCATTACATGTAAATTTTTAACTTGACTTTTTCTGTCAGTCTTTTTATTTTCTTCGGAATTCGATTGCGATTTAAAATCGCTGTGCAATAGCGTATGGTGTCTCCGATTGCATACAGTGTAGTTTCCTGATTTTCATTCATTGATTAAATGATTGCGCCTTAAACAATTGAAACACAAACCTTTCTTTTTAGCTATTTTCATTCTTTCACTCGAAGACATATTCAAAAATTCTGGGCCTGAATTTAAAAAATGATCGTCTTTACAAAGTAAACATGAAACATTTGATTGTGTATTCAAGAATGTTTTCGATGAGTGACCTTTATTTCCACTACAAAGCGACTTTTTTTCAGCCTTACTAATAATACTTTTTGATTGGTCAATAGATTGTGGATTCAACGTTTCTAAAATTTGACATTTTTCATTAAAAAATTTATTCAATTGATCAAAAGTTGGCATTTCACTGCCTGCCACCGACCTTTCCCATTCTTTCCGCGTTTCTTTGTCTAGTTTCGTAATAATCAAATAAATAAGTAAGGTATCCCAAGAGTCGGTAGGCTGTCCGAGAGCCTTGAGCGCACGCACGTGCCTGAGAGCACTGTCAAGTAAATTTCGTAAACCTGATGATGACTCTCTGCTTACTACTGTTAATTCAAATAAAGCTTGTGTATAATTTTGTATAATAATTATTTTATTGTCGTATCGCTCCTTGAGAAGTTTCCAGGCTACATCGGAATTTACTTCAGAAGTTTCTAAATTACTAATTACGCGGGCCGCATTACCCTTCAAGTAACTTCTCAAAAATCGAAGTTTTCGAATCTTGGGAATAGATTCATCATCATCAATAATTGTGGCAAAGGAATCTCGGAAGCCTAACCACTCATCATATACACCGGAAAAAGTGGGAAGATCGAGCTTTGGCAAAGAGAAACGTGCTCGCATTGTTATCGTCGATCGTTCCGAAGAGGGCGTACGCGCTACGATCACTCGCAATATTTCAAGCTCGGAATCGCGTCGAGAATTTAGCTCAGCTTCGAGCTCTGCTATGCGATTTCTTTTGCGAAATCGTGTCTACATTGTTCACATTGGAGTCGGAAGACAAATCGCGAGGCATTTTCTCATTTATAATTTTTATTGCTATTGATGAATATTCAAAATAATTGTCTTCAAATTCTGTTCTTTTCTCCTCGCGATTCGAATCTGGAGCCAATAATTCCATGACAGTTTGAGCCTTGTCATATTCGTTCCAGGTTTCTTCAATATTTTTTAGACGCAATTTAATTTCCTCTAAATCTGTTGGTTCATAAAACTGAACATTTACACATTTATCAAGAAAAGTTTTATATTTTGTTAATCGAGATTTACAGTTACTTCTAATTTGTTTTGCTTTTTCAATTTCAGCCATCGTATTCTGCGAATATTACCTGAACGAATATACAAGCAGACAAGAATTTATTTTGATACTCTTACTTGATTGATGACAATACTCAGTGTTTACGTAGATGAGCCCGGCGGTTCTCGAAGCTTCTGTTGAATTTTACGATGGCCAAATTGACGATTGCCTAATCCAGAATTTACCTTTCAGATTTTAATTTTCTCCATTGGACCTCGTGATGATATTCGTTGTACTGCAACGACCTGGTTTTTCGCTATTTGATTGTCTGGATGCAACCAACCTTTTCCCAATGAAGCCCTCAATTATGATAAGAATTGTTTTTGGATTTAGCTTCTCGAAAGTTCTTCAAGTTTCAAAGTCAAAAGGAGCACTTTCACATAGAATTTCTGACTGACGATTTTCACTATCGTGTTTAAATCTGAAATTTATTATCCACAGTTCACATTATCCACAATTCACAGTTTGCAGATTCACATTTCCTGGTTCACAGTTAACAGATTCAGCTTTTATCTTCGCACGAGCCGTTATTGAATTAAATTATCACGGCAAAGATTTGTATCGAAGGACCATGTCTACGCGCTCAACTCTTGTTTTTTTTTATTGTTTCTCTTGGCACGTGAAGTTGTACTAATCTTATAGTGAGGAAATTGATTAAGGTGAAAGTCAATAATACTCAAAAATCAAAATCCTTACAGACCACAGTGGGCTGAGAGACCACGAAAAGTGGCCAAAAGTCAACTTCACAGTTATTAATGAAAGAATTATTTTTCATAATTTAGATGAGTTGAAGAAACTTTTTACCATATTTTATGATATTTTAACTAGTCCTCTTAATTCTAGAGCGTTATGAATTGGAGAAATGTTTCTTTTTTTGTCACTGTTTTTTGAAGAAAATCTTCGAAAAACTCGCTTATAACGATACGAATCAAAATGTTACAATTATTGCTGCTCATTAGAGTGGTCATAAATAATTACGATATAGAAAAGAAGGCCAGCTTGGTTTTGAATCCTCTCACTTTGTACTCATGCATTTAAAGAATTCACAGCAATAGACATTTTTTCAATTAAAAGTTCCCCGAGGTTACACGTAGTATCTAAAGTTTCAAAGTGCTTTTAGATTTATTATGATGTTAACTATCAGATTATTTGCCACCGTCTGCCACCATTGACATTTGACGATGATATTAGTGAATGAAGTTGGGCGTGCACAGTTGCACATGCACTTTTATTTATCTGCCATTTGTCGTCTATTTGTCATCTACCACTCGTCTATCAGAATTTCAGGACCGAAAACGCATTGTGTGTCAGTGTATTATGAAGTTTTGATAGTTCATTTTATTTCAAATTTTGAAAAAAATTATTGAACATATATTATAACGTTTAATATGTCGAATAGTGTATTGTTCAAAAAAGAAGAATTCATAGAATTCTTTTGTGATAAGCATGTAGTGGATGACATGAATGTGTCGGTTAATTACATTGTGAAGAAACTTAACCTTTAAATCGAAGATATACAAAATGAGAAATTGGATAAACTGAAGATTTCCCTCAAGGCTCTGAGAAGTAGATTTAACAATAAATGGGAAGCTTCTTAGCGAACGCAAGAAAGGTTTCGGGCAAAGAATGATGCGTGGTTGAATTTTGAATTTAAAATCCCCGATTTAAAAAATTCAGAAACTCATTTGAATAAAACCGTCCCTGCCGAGATTTGGTAGGCCATCTACGACATTCAAGCTGAAGTCTGAAAGATCGAAGAGGAGGGATGCAGCAGCGATAAGCAATGCAAGTGATAATGATCCCCCGAGGATTTTGAGGGCATGTCGTTATGCAGCAAGGCTTTCTGGAGAAATTGACTCACCAACAGTCATCAAAAAGGTTCAGTGTGAATGCGGAAGATCATACAAAATATGAAAATTAATTACGGAACCGAAGCCGGTAAAGTTAACGCCAGAAGAAGCATTGTCGTTCTGAATTGACCGTTGTTTATCTAAAGAGGATTACATTAGCAATGGTTTATTAGTGAAAGGACAAGGTGCGGACGTTTTCCCACCTTACGATAGCGTTCGATTGACTAAAGCTTCATTCAGACCCCCAAAGTCAACGATATCAATCACGGAAGATGAGGCAAGCAAAATTTTAAAGACACGTCTCTTAATGTTAGCGATGAAAATTTATTCGCTAAAACGCTCATCCCATTGCGCTGGTCTACGAATGAAAATATAATACTGTGGAACAATCAGTTATCGCAATCATCTAGATTTTGTCGACCTCTTAATCTCCAGTACGTAAAAGAGTCAGCAGATGTCATCACAAGGCGAAAAGCCGATGCAGAAGCCGAAATTAATGATATGAGAGCTACTGAAATGATGTTGAATGGTACTCTCATACGCATACACTTCAGCTTATGTTCAACCCTGATAGATGGCAAAGTCTTCAGTATCATGACGAACACGGATTTCATGCTAAGTTGCCCCATCTGTCATTCGACTCCAAAGCAGTTTGATGGTCTCTCTAGCATAACCAAGGAAACATTTACTGCAAATCCAAATTCACTTATATATGGAATAAGTCCACTCCATGCATGGACTCGAATGTTTGAGTTTGTCTTGCATATCTCGTACAGACTGGACTTCAAAGTATGGCAGGTAAGAAGTAAGAGTGACAAGATTGCATTTGCAAAAAGAAAGCCTTACGTCCAAAACATTCTTCGCGAAAAATTGGGAATTAATGTTGATAAACCGAAGACAGGAGGTAGTGTTACTACCAATGACGGTAATACAGCCCGTAGAACTTTTAAGGATCCGAACCGACTGGCTGAATGTTTAGGATTGGATAAGAAACTTCTTGGAAAAATGAGATCTATCCTTGTCGCTCTGTCTATTCAGATACCAGTAAATTCTACTCTGTTCGGGGATCTTTGTATTTCAACCGCCAAAACTTACGTGACGTACTACTCTTGGTATCCCATGTCATCGACGGTCCACAAGATTCTTATCCATGGAACGGACATAATGAGAAATAGCTTGTTGCCTGTCGGAATGCTTGGTGAAGAAGCGTCTGAAGCACGTAATAAGAACTATAAACAGTACAGTCCTCCGACCCAAAAATTTCAAATGCAAGCTTCAATTCGCGGCGTCAAAAAAACAAACACCTACTACTATCCGAGGAAGTGCAGAACTTATTAGTACCAATTTCTTCAGAAGCAGCTGTAACATCAGATGTGGAAGATGTGGAAGAAATGGAAGGCGACGAGGCCGAGCGAAACTTGACTGGACTTCCTGAAACGTACCAGTTATTAGACGAACTCGAATTAAGCAACGAAGAAGAGTTTGACGTGAACGAAAATAATTAATGAGAGGCAAGAGGACACATTTCAAATTTTTTTACAAATATGTAAAAATACAAATACAAATAAAAAATAAATTAAAATTTTTGAAATTCTGGGTGCCATATTGGATCCGCCATTTCAAATTTATGAATTTTGACGTCACATTCGAAATCAGCGACTTCAGAAACCCCCTCATACCAAGTTTCATATGCATATGTGAAATTTTAGAAATTTCAGGCGCGATATTGGATCCGCCATTTTTAATTCATGAATTTTGACGTCGAATTCGAAATTGGCATCCTCAGAAACCCCCTCCTACCAAGTTTCATATGAATATGTAAAATTCTAGAAATTTCAGGTGCCACGTTGGATCCGCCATTTTGAATTTATGAATTTTGACGTCGAATTAGAAATCAGCGTCCTCAGAAACCCCCTCATACCAAGCTTCATATGAATATGTAAAATTTCAGAAATTTCAGGCACCATATTGGATCCGCCATTTCGAATTTATGAATTTTGACGTCGAATTCGAAATTAGCGTCCTCAGAAGCCCCCTCAAACCAAGTTTCATATAAATATGTGAAATTTCAGGCGCCATATTGGATCCGCCATTTTGAATGTATGAATTTTAACGTCGCATTCGAAATCAGCGTCCTCAGAAACCCCCTCATACCAAGCTTCATATGAATATGTAAAATATCAGAAATTTCAGGCGCCATATTGGATCCGCCATTCTGAATTTATTAATTTTGACGTCAAATTCGAAATCAGCGACCTCAAGAACCTCCTTATATCAAGTTTCATATAAATCAAAAGAAAATTTGACTCTTGGCCACTTTCAGTGGTGTCTCAGCCCTCTGTGCAGACCTTAAACATTTGTTCAGAAAACAAGAAAGCCCGTATAAATTTAAAATTCGTACAATTAAAATTCGTGTCGACAGACTCGCCAGTCATGAGAGTACTGAGGTCCCTCTAGCTTTGATCCACATTCGAAACTTCGTCATTTCGTAGGACCTCGGATAAGATCGCTAAGGATCGCTGATAAGCGTATGAATCCATGTGATTCTTGTCAAATTATATTTACTCAGTAACAGTTTATAACAATTATTATAAATAAAAACCCTTGATGAATAGAATTGATTTTTTTTACATTTTGAACGAAGTAGTTCAACCTTGGACAAAATAGTTGAATCTTCTACCAAATGATTAAATTTTCGAGCCAAAAATTTGAATCTTTTTTAACAAAACAGTTGATTTTTAGCCAGAAGTATAAATTTTGGCAAAAATGTTAATTTTCAACCATAACTAAATTAATTTTTAATCGCACAATTACATTTTTAGCCTAGAAATAAGAAATTTATACAAAACGTGATGAATTTTCAAACCTGGAAAGAAAGAAATTTCAATCAAATTGTTGAATCATCAAGTTAAGAAGAAGAATTTTCAATAATAAAGGATCACATTTTATCAAAATTGTTGAATCTTTAACCAAATAATTGAATCTTGCGCCAAATAATACAATTCTCAACCAGAAACAACAATGAGTTGAAACTATTGGTTACCAGTATCTGAATACTTTTCATCACATTCTTTAGAAATTTTTCTCATTTGAGAACATTGATTAGTATGTTTCGAGATGATGAAATTTTAAAAACTTTGCAAATTTTCCGAAAGATTTTCCTGCAACAGAACAGTTGAATGATAACATAATGAATTTGAAAACTCACTTTTATATTTCAGAATTCACACTCCATCCCCTATTCCCCTCTTTTCCCTTTTTTCAAGAATTCTGTTTTCTCCCGTTTTCAAGGAATTTCGTCTTTTTTTTCAACTAAATGCGAACTAAAATACAGTCAAACTAGGATAAGCGGACGCTAAATTGGAGCTTCCCGAGAACAGACGCTATGCGGCTGTTTTGGATACGAGAAGCCGCAGAGCCTTAAGGGAAGGATGTTTCTTCACTAGCGTTTAGGTTCGAAGGGCCAGAATTTGAGCCAAATTTCAGAACCAAAACCGGGCTCAAGTCCAAGTTCTACTGTAATAAAATCCAGTAAGAAAATATAACTAGTCTTGGTTTAGAGCTAATTTAGGCACGGATCCAGAGAAGTGGCGAACTTAGGATTTCTGTTTTTAGTCTGCAAAAAGCATAGATAGGAGAATTTCTAGAGGTAACGGCTCAGGGATCGAACCCCGGATCTCTGACCTGAAGTCCGAGCGCCTAAACACCTAAGCCAACGAGGCTCTGTGGTTATTACTTGCTTATTATTTTTTTATGACAAGTTGTAGCCTCCGGAAGCTACGACGATCATGGTCCCTTAAAGCAACTAATCCGAACGCAACCGGAACGTGTACATCATCTACTCCTGCTCCTTCTGTCCTAGAAAGTAAGCAAAGGTTGGACACGAGATGACATTGCGAGACAATGAAGGTAATGTAAAACTGTATCAGCATGACAATTGAATACTCATGGTTATACAAGCATTAAAAAAGTGTATGTGTTCACACTGATTAAAAATTCTTTAAAAACAAGTTGATAAATTTTTCCATTTTTGAAACAGGCGATATCGAATATCGTAAAAATGATCAAAAGTTTTCTTGAATAATTCAATATCTCTGTAGAATATCAAGAAATATGCTTTTGTAGGCATACATATTTTAGAGGAGTATTGTTTTATTATTTAAAAATGATGAATTGATCAAAAAATTTCGCTTCGAATTCGGAAAACGCTCCACATTTTTTAGTTTTTATACGAGATGAGAATGTGTTTGTTAAAGCCGGAAGAGATTTAACAAAAGAGAATCAAGAACAAATAATTAGAGTCGTCGATGACATGAATGACACAAACAAGAAAATGAACCAAAATATTTCTTCACGCCAGAAAAACTTTTCTTTCACTGAGAACCAATGTATTTTTTTAATTGATTCAAAGAAATGTCCTTTGAGTAAAAAAATCTTTTGTCTGAGCTCGGGGTGGTTGGCTGAGTGAGTAGAATTCGCATTTGCCTTCGTCACCAAGCGTCAGTCAGAAATTAAAATAAGTTGATTCAAGTTACTTATTTTTTATTGTGGAAAAGACTCTCTATCACCTCGAGGGTTTAGTCAGCATGAATAACAAAATCTTTTATCGTAAACATTCTTGAAGGTTCAGTGAGTAATAGATCTAGCGGATGTGAGAAATTAGGAGGTCAATAATCATTGCCCCACCACCCAATTGTACAGAATCTATAAAAGCATTCTTCTCCCACGAAGGCGTTATTTTCAAAAATAAATGTTGTGTTCTTTATCGCTATCTCTACTCGTGTCTAGAAACAATGGAGATCGTCCTTCCATTCTTTGTCTGCGTGGCTTTGCTTAATTTTAGCAGTGAGTATACCTTAATTAATATTATTAATAGAACATATTACCTATTTTCAAAATAAATGTTAAAATTATTATCAAAATTTGCTTTGAAAGAAATTTTCATATCAAAATATTCAATCAGTGCTACGTTGCCAGATTCAAATCTCGTAACATATGGGAATGAAAAATTGACGATTACGCATTAAGTTATTATTGAGCATAAGTTTGACTTTCTTATAAATCTGTGCAATATAAATCTGTTCAATATAAAATTTATCATTAATTTTTTGTGTTCCAATAATTTTTTTAATTAAACTTTTCATTCAGTACCACGTTTCGAGATTGAAACTTCGTAACATATGGGACTGGAGAAATGAAATTTACACAGATAATTAATAATAATATTATGTTATAATTCTATATATTTCTGTCGAATATGAGACGTATTATTAATAATTTGTATTTAAATAATTTTTAATCAAAATTTTCATGTAGTGAAACTTTGCCGGTTGCAACTCTTGTAACATATGGGAATGGAAAAATTACAATTAAGAAACTTTACCAACAAAATTTTGCATTTAGTGACACCATGCTGGAATTAAATCTTGTAATATATGGGAATGGAAAAATGACGATTATCAAGATGTTCTAGTTGAAAAGGTTCAGTAATTAATACTCTCTGGTTGACTATATAGATTGGAAATATTCTTATTTCAGTTGAATGCTTTGAATTTGAGTTCTTTGAATTCTTCGTATTTATTTCAATTATTTTCAGTTATCTGGAATGCTTTTAAATTCTTTCAAGTTGTTTTGGATTGTTTTAAGTTTGAAATTCAAGAATTTTAAATCAGACTAAAATCAAATTCAAAATCCCATTTAACGTCCAATAATCAAGTCAATATATGGAATTCCTGAAAATAAAACAAGAATTCAACGATAACATTTGGACAACCACCACAAAATGCTCCTATTGCAATTCCTAAAAAACAAAATAAAAAAATTTGTTTCTTTGGATAAAAATAAAAAAGAGGAAAGAAAAATGAGAAGGCAACCAACTAAATCCCTTTCATTCTCCTTTGTATTTCTTTCGTCTTTTTTATTTTTATAATTATCAAATCACAATGAAAAAGCATGCAAAGTATTTACCAACGTTTTCGTGCCCACACAGCACCCTTTTCAAGGCAAGAAAATTTAAAACAGGTGGGAACAGCGACCAAGCAACGACGCTGTATCCTCGATACCTGAGATCTGATTGTTATTGTGATTTGATATAATAAAAATGAAAAAGACGAAAGAAATAAAAAAGAGAAGAAAGGGGATTTGGTTGGTTGCCTTCTCATTTTTCTGTCCTCTTTTTTATTTTTATCCAAAGAAACCATTTTTTCTATTCTGTTTTTTAGCAATTGCAATAGAAGCATTTTGTGGTGGTTGTCCAAATTTTATCGTTGAATTCTTGTTCGATTTTCAGGAATTATATATATTGTTTAAGCTTTCTTGAAATCATCTGAATTCTTCTGAACTACATGGGATATCTGAACTCCTCTGAATTCCTCTGAATTCACTGTCACTACGAACTCCTTGAAGAATTCCAAGACTTCCTTGAATTCGTGGAATATCTTGAATTCAGGATATTGTTTTATTCGTAGAATTCGAGAAGTTTTGTTAATTTAGCGATTTTCATGATACCTCAAAGCTAGTGATTCTATGAATTAGTGGAATCTGCGAGAGTTCAAGGAATTGTGTAGAAATTGGTTAGGGCCTTGAGAGATATAAGGATGAAGTTGGATAAGTAAAATAAGAGCGGAGATGGGAAAGGGAGGAGTGGGGAAATTTTAATTTATCCTGGGTCCGGGTGTCAATTATTATATGCATAATTTTTTCACGTCACTTTCATGATAACATAGTCAACCTTCTGCACAATTCAAAATTTCGGTAAGAATTTCCGATGGTATATACAAAGAGAAATCCTCCTGCCCATGTTCATGTCTACTGTCTAACAGTTACTTTTCCACTGTACAAAACTTTCGAAAATATTTTTATTTGCAGTTGTCGGTGCAATGTATAATCAAGTCGGGAGGATTCATGGAAAAGCAAAACTCCATCCTTATAATATTCCTGAAGGAAGCAGTATTTCCATACAAAAAGTGATAGATGGAGAAGATGCACATAATGATGTTATTTCCGGAACTCTCGCGCGTTGTGGAATTCACGATAATCCTCCTACACCAGATCCTCGCGCACTTGGGTTGGCTGCGGTTTATTTAATCGACGAACATGGACAATACGCTAGTCGCGACAGCGAAAGCTTCTATGCACAACTCTATGCGATCAAAGGCTTCCAGGACCATGGGAAGGATGGTCTTCTTGATTCGGCAACAACAAGATACCGCTGTACTATAAAAAGAAAACATTATGATGACGAATTGCATGCATTTCTTGAGCGTCACACTGGCAAAGAGCACCACAATGCAGAAGATGCAATCGTTGTGTTCGAAAATCGTCACGATATTGCTTATGTGGGAAAGTTATTTGGACATTCTGGTGTGGATTATTCTGTAGGAGCACTATCACAAACACCTCAACTCGAGTATGAACCACCGAGAAGAAGAAGGACGAATTTTGCAGGTTCTAGTTCCAATCCGAATACGTCAGGCTAATCTACTTCAGATTTAAAAGCCAGAGAAATATTTTATTTGTATTTTCTGTTACCGATTCACGTTCTATCCAAATTTGCTCGCTCGAGCATGACACGGAAGATGACAATAGAATTATTCCTCTGACCTCGGTGAAATTTCCGTCGAATCACGTTCAGTTCTTAACCGTTTCAAGATTCATCTTGAAACCGTTTTAATGTTCGCTCCTTCTGTGATGAATCGATCTAAAAATTCGGTGAAATTGCAATTATTAATTCTGGTCAAAGGCCTTCTTGTACAATAATATTTGAAATTAAAGTTTGTAGAACTGTCGTAAATAAAAGAGAAATTTCAAAAAAACTATTTTATTTTTTCTTCTGCCAGCTTGTATTTACGGATGCAAGTGTGGACGTGTTTGCAGAAATTTTCTTCAATATTATTGTTTATGCAATTACCAGCGGATTGGTGGTAAATTTCTGAAAGTAATTTTTTATTTGTATTCTGTGGCTAATTGTGATGAAAAATGTTGAAGATCAACTCAATACCCCTGAAAGCTTTTTAAGCTTTGTAAAAATCTTTATCGCTTGCGCGCTGGGTCGACTTGAGAGGAGAAATAAGGAGTCGATGTTTTATGATTATAAAACATGTAAATATGGATTTATTTATCCCGTACTATTCTTACATCGCTAGAAAATAGCCTAAGTTAATCTATGCTCAAAATAGTCGTGCTAGTCTAACCTAGCTATTTGGTATGAAAAATCACACAAAGTATAAAATATTCGTTCCCGTAGGAAAATTAAACAAAGTTTAAGTTAGTTCGTCGCTTGACGTGCTTTTAACTAAAAAGCATAAAGTATAGTGTAGTGGTCCGTAGACAAAATCGCTCGTAACGAGGATGTAGCAAATTCGCACAGATACAAAATTGTATGAGTCCGTAGACTGGTCGCATTGACAGAATATGATTCCGAAGACTAGTCGCATTGACATAAGTGTGGTCCGAAGACAGGTCGCATTGACAAAAATATAAGTCCGTAGACTGGTCACATTGACAAAATATCGGTTGGAAGACAAATTCTCTCGTGGAGATATATTGTGGAATTTATTCCAAGTCCGTAGACTAAATAGCTTTTCGCTTTATATATTCCCGTAGGAATCGGAACGCTCGGTTCAAATATTCTCCGTAGAGAAGCAAAATATTAGGCTAAGTGGAGCTCGCTCGACACTTGCACGCTTTCGAAAGTATTTTCCCGTAGGAATAAGAACGCACGGTTCGAAGTATTCTCCGCAGAGAAGCAAAGTATAGGGCTAAGTGGAGCGCACTCGACACTTGCACGTTTTCGATAATTTTCCCGTAGGAATCGGAACTCTAAGTTCAAAAGATACTCTCCGTAGAGAAGTATACAAAATTCTGGCTAAGTGGAGCATGCTCGACACTTGCACGCGTTTCGGATTGAGTCTCTATTAGACTGCGCAGAGGAGCTACCTCGAGGACTCGAATACTATTCGAGTAAGAACAATTTACTTAGGGTTTCGGCAGTACAACTCCCTAGCCCGTCCGCCTCTTTTACTCTTACTATTCAGAGAAGAGATTTCCACGTCAAAATAAGGACCTGGAAAAATCTAGTCTCCTAGAATAGGATCCAGCTCTTCGGTGAAGCTGCGAGAAGTCGCGCCCTGAACCTCGAGATTCCGAGGAGAGAACCTTTGGTCGTTTACTAAGCCAAAAACTTGAATGAGTAAACTAGAGTCAACTGACACTCGGTGTCGAGGATGCAATCCTCTAGCCTGTATCCTCGGAGACTCTAGATCTCTCTCGCTCGCTCGCGAGCCCCCCCCAATACCGTTTTGGGGCACAGCATCCCTTTTTATATCTTCGCGCCACCCTTCTCGCGTTTGAAATTGCGTGGGTGGGATTCTACGCGTCTGCGCGTTAGTATTACGCCTGGATGCTGGGCCTCCATCCCGGGCCTGTCACTCTGTTTGCTAGTTGCAAGGGGTGGTATATGCGCTACCTTACACCCCTAATATTCACGATTATCAATCAAATGTACAAAAATATTTGTTTTTCTTATAGAAAAATTTTGTTCCAAAAAGAGTCATATCTTCACTATAAGGTTTTTTCGTGTGAGAAAACGTGAGAGCCTGAAGCCTTATTCACGACCCGTTCTAAGAAAGTAACGGGCTACATTGCTCTTGTAAAGAAGGAAAAAAATAATATAAATTTAATTATTTTGTTTATTATCTCACGCCTTTTAATCGAATCCTTCTGAAAATAAAATTTAATATGAACAATATACTTGAATTTTCAACAATAAACTCAAATTTTAAGCAAAAAAGTTAAATTCATAACAAAATACTTCAAAAAAATTCAAAATTGTTCAGAGAATTCAAAAGAACTCAGAAAATGTAGAAAAGATCGGAGAATTCAAAATGAAATAATGTGCATTCTGATGTGTATTCTAAATGTGTATTCTAAAGATTTCAAAATAATAAAAAAATCAGATGATGTGGAAATTCGACAAATTCAGAACCGTTTAAAGAGTTTACAAGATTTAAAAAGAAGTCAGAGAATTTGTGAAGAATTAGGATAATTTAAAAGACTTTACATAATTCAAAAAAATTATGAGAATTTTGTAAGAATTTAGAGAATTTTAAACGAATTAAAAGAATTCAAAAGATTCTAGAAGAATTTGGAGAATTCAGAAGAATTCGGAGAATTGAGTAGAATTTGCAGAGTACAAAATAATTCACAGAGTTCAAAAGAATTTACATAATCCGAAAGAATTCAGAGAACTTTAAAATTCAGACAATTCAGAGAATAAAAATAAATTATTGTGTACTGCAATGATTTCGAAATAATTAAAAAAAAAACTTTAGAAGAATTCAAAGAAGTACAAGTGAATTCCAAGAATTCGTTTGAATTCTAGAGAATTAAAAATATTCGAAGAAAGTTGAAAGATTCAAGGTGTATTCTAAATATTTCAAGATAATTGAAAAACATTTGAAAAATTTAATGGAGTGAGAATTCAACAATATCAGTACAGTTTGAAGAGTTAAGAATATTTCAAAAGAATCAAGAGAATTCAGAGGATTCATAAGAATTCAGAGAATTCAAAAGAATTCAGAGAATTCAAAAGAATTCAGAGAATTCAAAAGAATTCAGAGAATTCAAAAGAATTCAGAGACTTCAGAGGATTTAGAATTCAGGTTAACCAGTGTCATAATTTTTCCTGAAACTGTTGCAAAATATAGTTATCATTGATAACATTGCTCATTGTAATGAAGAAGATTCCAAAGATTTTCAGAGGATTTACAAGATTTATAAATATTTCAGAAGGATTTTCAAGGGATTTCATAAGATTTTCGAGGCTTTCAGAAAATGTTAAGGATTCTGGAGACTCTCAATTGATTCTAAAATTTGAAAAGATTTTCAAATACCTTTAAAAGATTTGAAGAATTGGAAGCGATATTAAGGAATTTCAAAAGACCTAGAAGAATTTGAGAGTTTGAAAAGATTCTAGGAATTTCTGAAGTTTTTATGATTTTAGGAATTACTTAAAATATAATTATTGTGCAAATTAGAAAATTGTTGAAGTGATCTAATTTTCATAAAGCTTTGATTCGAAATTATTCTATGTCGTACTTTGTCAACTTATAATTGTTTAACTATATCAAGACTTTGATTTTGAAAAAAACTTCATTTATATTTATGTATTTGAAATGATTGGATATTAATAAAATATTAAAATAGCTAGACCACTAGGCATGTCCTAAGCAAATTCCTTCAATAATTTGATTGAAATCATCAAAACCTCGGTAAAAGTACATAGAAAAATTTCCAGAGGTAACGGCTCAGGGATGGAACCCCGGACCACTAACGTCAAGTCTGAGCGCCTAACTGCCTAAGCCACCGATACTCTATGGTTATTACTTGGTAATTATTCTTTAATGAGGAGTGGTAGGCTCCGGAAGCTACGATGATCATAGTTGATTGAAGCAACCAATCCCAATGTAACCGGAACGTGTACATCATCTACTCTTGCTCCTTCTATCTTAGAAAGTAAGTCAAGGTAGGACACGAGATGACACCGCAAAACACTGTTCCTTGAAGTCCGCTTTCTAGCCGCAGATGTCCTTACGCTGCAAACGGGACAGTTAAAGGTGAAGCTTTTACCTTTGGATACTTTTCTAGACCTACCAATCAATTGTAGAATATTATGAGGAACGATGTTGACAAACAGGAGCAAGCGATCCCAGAAGGAGAGCCTTTTGCATCCCGTTCAAAAAGGACTGAGCCTGATGCTGGCAAGCTGGAATCTTGTTGAGTTGGCTGGGAAATTAATCTTTTATGCCTCCAAGGCAGCCGATTATAAGAACCACATAATGGACTTTGTAGCCATGGTATAGCCTAATGCGCTCGAAGATACGAATGTATACAAACAAACATATGTATTGTAGGAATTTTTAAAATCGACATAATATGGCAAACTTAGGATCGAATTTTCGTTGTTCTTGCATCAAAAATTAGGTGGTTCCAACAATTGAAGGATGTCTCAGTTGTAAATACATACTTGATGAAAATGTTTTCTCAAGATCAGGAAAAACATTCTTTATATTAGATTTAATGCTTCCACGATGATTCATTATAATTAAAGACAGTTTTTCTGGCTTCAATCATGTGCAAAACTACAAATATTGCCGACTTTTTGTGAAAATTGCAGCTTACTTCTTCAGGACTAACATAAAACTGAAGCTCCGGGTTATGTGGTTATGTTATGTCCAGTTTCAATATGATGCTCAGCTAGTGCTGATTGAGTGAAATGTTTTAGCCTGACTTTACCCTCATGTTCCTTTATATGTTTGCCCCTGGTTTCTTCAATATAGCTTGAAAAGAAGTGCTTGATATTCAGCCTATTTCTCTTCCCCTTTTGCCGTGATATTACAATCTACTGGTGCCAAGAATTTGATCACGTGAATGAATCTTCCTCTTCAGGTCTTGTAGGACAATCTCAGTATTTGTAGCAATGACACGTTGAGTGGTGAAAAGTGAGAAATTCTAGAAGGTCTTACACTGGTAATCCTCCCCTAGGGGCTGTAACACCTGGAAGTTGGTGGGGAGGCTTAAGCGTTTGGACATGGGGGCCAAAAGGACCTCGGCCTGCATGCGTATGGATATCAATAAAAGGATCCCTATAAACAGGCTCTCCTGGAATGTGTGATTACGGTACAGTAGAAGGGTGGAAGAGCCTGGCTAACACGGGCCTTCTGGATCCCTGGGTGGAGGCCCCTCCCGGACTGATTCACAGTTTTGAAATCGGGACAGGAATGAATTGCGGTCCTCATAGCGACCAAGAAACATCCCTCCGTTTTTGTTATGGTGGTTTGCAAGCGAATATTAGTACATTGAGTGTCTCACTCAATGTCACCACCCCCATAAGCCGTGGATGTAGAGTGATCGTACTCATGGCAATTTGGCACCTAGGGGTTACGAAGGTATCTCAACGGCCTCTCGGGGACACCAGACGACCTCCCCGAGCAATGCAGTCTCACCCCTGCATGCGGGGCTCTGCAGGGGCGGACCTTTATTTCCCCAGCTTCTCGTGGGATCAATATGGACACGCAAAATAATAAAAATGAAAAAGAAGAAGGAGGAAGAAGGGAGGTGGCGGTGGAAGGTGAGGGGTTAGGCTTTGACGGGCCCAACATCACCCTTTCCTCCCTATCTGTCTCTCTGGCAAGCCAACTTAGTTGACGGCTGTGCCCTTCGCTCCCTTGGGAGTTGAGGGACTGACGGTCCCTCTGAACGAGGCTATGGTATCGGGAGAGGCCAATCAGCCCCACAATAAGAAAAATAGCACCAACAGTTCCCTGAAAAAGAGACTGAGAAGGAAAGCGCTGCAGGCTAGGAAAGCAGCTGCGGGAGCTGTAGCGTCGCAGCTAAAGGGCTGACATCCAGCACTGAGGCCCAGAAGAAAGGTAGAGGCTCAGAGAGCACCCCACCGGGGGTGGCTGGGCTTGTGAAGAGGTACAAGGCGGCCCAGCACCGACAAACAGAGAGTCCTCGGGAGCTCGACTGACGGCCGCTCAGATCTTCAGGGAGGCCAGCTGGAGGGCGCTTGGAAAAGTTTCCCCAGATCAATGGCCAAAATTCGTGACCTCCTTCTGCAGAGAAGGGGTCTTTGTATTTGTGGCAGCCGATCTAGCGGCTAAAGCCTGGCTACTCAAAGCGGTGGTCGAGACAGAGTCGTGGAAAGGTGCGTCCCTTAAGGTGAGTAGGGTTGAGTTGCTCCAGAAGATGGTAAGAGCTACGGCGTAGTTCCCGGACAAACTGGAAGACCCGTCTGAGGTGCTCTGTCGGTTGAGGGATTCAAGCCCTCACCGAAGACAGCGTCCTGGCGAATTTTCAGGCACGAAAAGCCTCAGGAAGGGGACACACTAGGAGGCACTAGGCATTTCCTAGTCGTGTATATTCCTGAATTCCAAACAAGGGCCATCGTGGCCCTCAACAACAGGCCCTTCCATCACTTTGGACAGGTCAACTTTAGGTTTACCCGTAAGTGACAGGAGCAGCCTGTTGAGATGCAGGAAAATCGGGAGCAGACCTAAATGACTGTTCCTGGTCTAACCATCACCCAGATCAACTTGCATCACAGCAAAGACACCTCAGCAGTTTTGCAGAGGGGCATGGCTGCGAGGCATACTGGTATCTCGCTAATCTAAGAACTATGGTTAGTTCGAGATACAATTAGGGGATTAAGGGGGGCTAGTCTTTTTTGTTACAGGGTCCCCAAGACAGCCAACCCAAGGGCGTGTATACTGACGAAGGGAGTTAGCGCTGTCCCGCTGCTTGAACTCTGTTCGAGAGACCTGATGGTGATAGCCATGGATCTCGAAGGAATAGAAAGGCTAGTTCGGGGATCAGCTTATTTTCCGTATGACAGCGATACCAACCCACCAGTGGAGGTTGGTACACTGGTGGAATACTGCAAGGTAAGAAGTATTCCTCTTCTGTTGGGGTGCGATGCTGATTCCCACAATACTTTGTGGGGTAGCACGGACGTCAATTTAAGAGGCAATGACCTACTGGAATACCTAATCACTACTGACTTAGATATCCTTAACACGGGGAACACCCTGACGTTCCGTAATTCGGTCAGGGAAGAAGTCATCGACATCACTCTCTGCACCAGTAGTTTTTTAGGGATAGTGTCAAGAAGTGGAGGGTTTCAGATGAACCCTCTCTCTCAGATTACTCGCAGATAGAATTCATGTTGGAAACCGTTGTACGCGCTGGCCCTAAATGGGTCAGAAATCCAAGAAGAACGGACTGGGATTAGTTTTCCACGAAACAGAAATGTGCACTTTCAGATGTTCCCAGGTCAATCCGAGACGTAAACACCCAGGAGATGGCAGCTAAAACTTTCGCGAAAGCCATCAAAGCTACTTTTAAACGTTACTGTTGACCTACAAGAGTCCAAAGGGCTGGGGAGACACTCGTGGAACGGGAAACTCGAAGACCTTCGCAGGGTAACCAGAGAGAGGTTCAGACCTGCCAGTACTGGCAAAAGGAAGGACCTATGCACGTCATTCACAACGATGAGGGACGAATATAGAGGTGCAATACGTAAAGCAAAGCACGAGAGCTGGACCAACTTTTGCACAGACATCGAGAAGGGAGCTGAGGCGGCTAGACTGGACAAACTGCTTTCTCGAAATCCGGACGCTATTTTCGGCACTCTGTAATTGCCCAGAGGGGGATACTCAGAGTTGGACAAAGATACCTTAGCCCATCTGATCAGGGCACATTTTCTAAGCTTATCAAGATCTGGAGAAGAGGGAATTGCAACTCAGAGGCAAGTAAAGTCACCTGTGGCCAAACTGGGCCCGAAACGAAGGCTGACCAACGAGATTGTCACACCTGCCATGGTCAGGTGGGCCCTGAAATCCTTCAGTCCTTACACGTCTCCTGGCCCAGATGGCATATATCCAGCCCTCTCACAGAAGGCCTGAGAGATCATCATAGGACCGCTAGTGAGACTTGCTAGGGCTAGTCTGACGTTGGGATATGTCCCGACGGCATGGATGCGTACGAGAGTAGTTCCTACTAAAAACAGTGGAGAGACTTGTGGATATATATACGCGATAAGGTCTTGTCAAGCAGATCGGTCCACAAGGAGCAACACGTATATAGGGCTAGTCACTCGACTAAGACGGCCCTAATCATAGCAGTGTACCTAATGGAGGGTCAACTGAAGGAGAAAGCCCTTGCGATTGGAACCTTTATGGACATCGAAGGAGCCTTTAATAACACCTCTGGAGATGTGATCAGGGCAGCCATGATTACACAAGTTATGCCTACTGCAGTCGTGGAATGGACGTGCCACATTTTGGCCGACAGGAATCTAACCACGACTAAGGGTGATGTCACTCTAAGTGGCACCAATGACTCGGGATGTCCACTGGGAGGAGTTTTATCGCCCTTGCTGTGGTGCCTGGTAGTAAATGAATTGCTTAATCTACTCTCGAGTCAGTGCCTTCACGACATAGGCTATACGGACGATATATTGGTTATCGTGCGCGGCAAGCATCTGGATGTGCTCTTCGGAGTGATGCAGCAAGCAGTGATGATAGTAGATTCATGGTGCAAGGAAACTGGATTATCGGTTAATCCGAGTATGACAGATGCGGTTCTTTTCACAAGAAGGTACAAGTGGGAAACTACGCGTAGATTGAAACTTGGCGGAAAACAACTGGAAATCAAAGAACAAGCTAAATATCTAGGAGTAGTTCGGGATAAGAAGCTGTCATGGAATGAGCACCTGGAAAACAAGTGCAAGAAGCTAGTAGCGACCCTATGGCTCTGTAGGAGAGCCATAGGGAAAAGCTGGGGCTTGAAACCGGAGACACTTATGTGGATTTATACAGCGATTTATGACAGCGAGCTGTCAACTGTGAAGTCTCGACTGGAAAGGATCAGGGGACTGATTTTGAGAGGTGTCACTGGAGCATTGAAGTCCACAACCACGATAGCATTGGGGGCACTCATAGGCTTAGAGCCCCCACATCTTACCATCAAGGCCGTGGCTGCGAAGGCGAACTGAAGGCTAAATTTGGTGAATGACAGAAGGATCTCGACAGCAGTGAAGATCCCAGTCGACATCGCGAGAAGACCGACCCTGAACATGCCCAGGAACAAAATGGTCACTCACTACCTCTTCGACAAGAAGTATCGAGTTAGCCTATCCACGAAGGAGGAACGGGTTAACGGCGACGCACACCTTCCCTGTGATGAATACAACTGGTTTACATATGGCTCCAGGAACGAGGAGAATGCAGGAACCGGCGTATATCGTAGAAGGAATGGAATGGGCTTCACAATTGAGATGGGGTCCTACGTCACAATTCTACAATCTGAGATTATGGCCATACTCCAGTGTGCCTACAAGGCAAGGGAGTACGGCAATAAAAGGAACATCCGTATCTGCTCAGACAGCAGTGCTGCTATATTGGCCTTGAATGGAACAACGACTACGTCGCTATTAGTATGGGAATGCTTTGAGGCACTAAATACGTTAGCGACCAAAAACCGAGTGACTCTGCTATGGATCCCTGGATACAGTGGTATCAAGGGCAACGTGATATCGGATAGGCTAGCCAAGCTAGCAGCAGGAAGGAATTTGACAGACCCGAGCCAGAGGTAGGTAGACTTGGTCTCTGGTTGCAGACAGGCCAAAACACTTTTGGGTTGAAAGCTTAATTCCAACCGAGCTAGAGAAATACTCAAGCTCGGGAGGAATGAAATCAAAGTCCTAACAGATCTATTCATAGGACATGGGCAGACAGAATTTCACAGACATAAGACAGGGTTTGCAGAAAGTCCCCTCTGTCGTCTGTGCGTAAAGGATAATGAGACATCTACTGACATCCTTTGTTACTGCCCTGCGGTTACAGGGAAATGTCTAGAAATGTCTAACACTCACAGGCAATCACTGCATCAGTGAGACAGAGATAATAATAATACACTGGTAATACAACTGGTAATACAACAATTTTAAAGCCGCATTGTGTCTCCATATGTACCCGTAGCGTGCATACTTCAAGCATCCACTGAGAACATGTCCAAGTATAAGGAAATTATTTAGAATCTTCTTAAATATTTCTTTTACATTAATTTTTCAAGAGACAAAAAATTGATAAGAATTTTTCCCTGAAATCTTAAGACAAAAGTTTCATCATATTGAAAGTTTCAAAATCCTAAAGTGCTTCAAAATTTTATTTCAAAATCTACATTTTGTTCAAAATTTGTCGGTACTGGTAATAATTGAATTCCCAGAAGATACAATTCTATTAGGTAAGATATTTAGAAACCATAAATTCACGATTTTTATGAAACGTTTAAAATTTTGTGAATGATAACAGTAGGTGGAATGGCCTTACTCCTTATTAGCGTATTAGTGTATTCAAGTACCTAATATTCTATTGCGCAAAAGATACTCTGTTACAACGACAATTTACTCAGCGTAGAAAACAAAATGTTTCTCCGTAAACATTTATGAAGGTTCCGTGAGTAATAGATGTAGCAGATGTGAGAAATTAGGAGGTGAAGAATCTTTGCCCCACCACCCAATCGTGAGAAATCTATAAAACCAGTCGTGTTCGACGAAGGCGTTCATTTCACAAATGAATTTTGAGTTGTTCATCGCTATCTTTACTCAAATCTAGAAACAATGAAGATCGTCATTCTATTATTTACCTGCATGGCTTTGTTTAATTTTAGCAGTAAGTATACCTCAAGTAATCTTACTAATGAAACGTATTACGCATTTTCAAAATAAAATGTTGAAATTATGATAAAAATTAGCATCAAAAGAAATTTTTATATCAAAATGTTCATTCAGTGCCACGTTGCCAGATTCAAATCTCGTAACATATGGCAATAAAAAAATGACGATTGCACATTAAATTAGTATTGAGCATAAATTTTACTGTTATATAATTCTGTTCAAGATGAAATTTATTATTGATTATTTGTATTCTAATAATTTTCTCAATTGAAATTTTCATTCAGCGCCACGATGCCAGATTGAAATCTTGTAACATATGCGATTAAAAAAATGATGGTTACATATTATTTTTATTTTAATCTTAGATTTTACGTCTATATAATCCAGGGTCAGGATGTCCATAATTTCCCACATCATGTTCCTAATAACATAGTCAATCTTCTGCATGATTCAAAACTTCGGTAACAATGTCCGTAACGAAATATGCAACAAGAAATCCTCTTGCCCAACTGCATATCTACTCACTAGCATTTACTTTTCCACTGTAAAAAACTTCATAATTATTGTTTTCAGTTGTCAGTGCAATGTATAATCAACAGGAAATTATGCCTAGAAAAAGAGGACAACATCTTCTCAATAATCCTCCAAATAACCACGTTGTTGTACAAAAAGTGATAAATGGCAAAAATGCACATAACGATGTTGTTTACGGAACTCTCGAGCCTTTTGATAATAATAATGTCCCTAAATCAACTGATAATCCGTTTGGGATTGTTAAAGTTTATTTCCTCGGTGAACATGGACTGTTATATGGTCCTAACAGCGAAAGCTTCTTTGCAAGTCTCAGAAAAGGCAGAAATTTTAAGGACCATGGGAAGGATGCGCATGATGATATTACAACAAGCTACCGCTTAACTATAGGAAGAGATGATGTTAAATTTCATGCAGTACTTGAGTCTTACAATATCGAGAGGCGCGAAGAACTAGGAAAACATTCGCTGTCTTCGTAAATCGTAAAGGAGTTTCTTTTTTGGGAAAGTTACATTCTGGTGTGGATCCTTATGTGGCAGCGTTACAACCACCTCCTCAGTACGAGCAAGGATCGCCGAAAAAACAAAAGACGGATTTTTCGTCAGGTTCAGGTTCCAGTTCTAGTTTGCATTTGTCAATAGACTAAAATATTCCACCGAAGATTTATAAGCAAGAGAAATGTTAGATTTGTATTTTCTGTTACCGATTCTATGTTCTGCCAAATTCGCAAATTTTGCGAAAGATTTTTCTGCAACAGGACAATTAAATAATAACATAAGCACTTTTATATTTGAGACTTCACACTCCTTCCCCTATTCCGCTCTTTTCCCTTTTTTCAAGATTTTCTTATTTGTTCCCCTTTTCAAAAAATTTTTCCTTTTTTTCTTCTGTTTGCTTAAATGTGAACTGAGATGATAAAATCCAAGTTCGACTGTAATAGAACCCAATAAGAATATCCAACTAGGCTTGGTTTAGAGATAATTTAGGCACGGATCCAGAAAAGTGTAGAACTTAGGGTTCATCTTTGTTGTCTGCAAAAAGCTTAGATTCTTCACTTTAAATATCTTCAAGTTGAAACAAATCGACATTTCATAAATCAAGGGATTTTTCGTCAATCAAGGGATTTAGAAATAACTATTATTTGTTAAAAGCTTTTGAACACTTGAAGTAGAATTGAAACTAAATTATGAGAATTGATAATCTAGAAGTTTTAAAAAAACTCCCTTATAATCTTTTAAATTTTTCTTCTAAAGTTTAAAATTCTTTTTTAATCTCTTCAGTTCTACTAAATATTTCTGGAATTCATTCAACTTATTTTTTATTTTTCAATCTCAACAAATTGAAACATTTTGCTTCAAAATCTTCTACACTCTCTTTCTAAATTTCAGGAAATCGTTTGATATGTTTAAAATTTTTTCTAAATTTTCTCTTAAAGCTCATTTTTCAAAATCAAAATTATTTAAAATTACCACACGAATATTAGGAAAATTCTTTTTTTAATCGTGTGAGACCTTCTCATCCTTCTAATCTTTAAAAAGTTTTCAAATTTTTCTTGGTTCTTTTTTAAGTTCCGCAAATCAAAAAAATCGCCCGAAACTCTTAAAATTAATTTTCCGAAATAAGAAATTCTTTTAATTTTTCATAAAAACCTGAAAAAGTTTTTTTTTCCATTTTCGTGAAACCTTATAAAATTCTCAAAACATCTGTACAAGTTTTAATTATTTTTGAATCGTTAAAAAACTTCTAAATATCTCTCAAAATTCTCACATCTTTTCTAAAATTATGTAATATGGTAAAATTGCAACATTATTCCTTAAAACATTTTACACTCTTTTTAAACATTTTAAAAAAGAATTTAGAAAATTTTGTAATCTTCTTAAATTTTCTCTCAAAATTCACCTGCTTTAGCAGAAATTACATCTTCCTTGGATAAAAATACTACTGTTTGGTTAAAAATTCAACAGCTTTGTTGAAAAGTCATACTTTTTGGTTGAAAATTCTGCTGTTTTGTTGAAAATTTACATATTTTGTAGAATTTTTACTGTTTGGTTAAATTTAATATTTTGGTGTTGAAAAGAAAAATTAAATCTTTTCTGGATGAGAATTAAACTATTTCTTTCAAAAAATTTATTTTCATTATTAAATTGAAAGTTCATATGTTTTATGAGAAATTTCTTCTTTCTTGGATAAAAATGCAACTGTTTGTTTGAAAATAACACTTTTTGTTAAAAAATCATACTTTTGGTTGAAAATTCTACAGTTCTGTTGAAAATTTAAATATTTCGTATAAAATTTACTTTTTGTTTGAATTCCATATTGTGGTGTTAAGAAATGAGCTGAAAGCTTTTCTTGATGAAAGATAAAAAAAATGGACCTTTTTTTCTTAAAAATTCATCTGTTTCAGTACAAATTTCATCTTTCATGAATAGCATTCAACTATTTGGTAGAGAATTCAACTATTTCGTTAAAAATTCATCCCTTTTGGTTGAAAAAATTCGTCTTTTTGGATAAAAATTAAATTTTGTTTACATAAATTTCCTTTTCATTGGAAAATTCATATTTTGGTCTTGAAAAGTCAACCGGAATCTTTTCTTGATGAAAATTATAGTATTCTTCTGAAGTTTTTTTTTTTTTTTTAATAAAAATTCATCTGTTTTCATAGAAATTTCATCTGTTTTGGATAAAAATTCAACTAAAATCTTTTTTAACAGAAAATTCAGCTATGTTTTTTCGATTTATCTTTTTGATTGATAAATCCATCCGCTTTGGTAGAATTGTATTTTTTTTATGTAAATGCAACTTTTTGGTTAAAAATTCTTCTTCGATTAAGTATTCAACTATTTTATTCGAAAGATTTGGTTGAATCACTTTGAGAAGAAATCATTTTTTTAAGAGTTATATTTTTAGTTGAAAATTCATCTCTTTGGTTGAAATTTTAACAAGTTTGTTAAAAAATAATCTTGTCACATTGGAAATTTAACTACGTTGTCAAAAATGTATTTTTTTTAATGCAATGTATTGTATGTAAATGTATTTTTTTTAGTGAAAAAGTCTTTTTTTGGTTTAGAATTAATTTTTCAACTGAAAATGTAACATTCCCATTTATTTAAGATTGATTTTTTTAGTTGAAAATTCTTCCTTTTTGGTAAAAAAAACATAATTTTCTTGGTTCAAAATTTCAACGGGTAAAAATGCATCAGTTTCGTGGAAAAACAATTTTTTTCTAAAGTCATATTTTTTGTTTCTAAATTCAATTTTTGTAGAGAAAATTCGTCTTTTGGCTTCAAGGTTCAACGATTTAGGTAAAATTTTCTTTCTTTAGTAAAAGAACTTTTTTGTGTATAAATTTCATGTTTTTGCATTGAAATATAAGCTATGGCACTTTTTGTAGAAAAGACATTTTTTTCGAATGAAGCAATATTTACGTAAAGTGAAATAAACATTTTTCGAAATTGGATACGAATTTTGGGTGAACGATCAATTTTTTTTTTCCTTCAAATGAAAAAATCTTTTGTCTCAATTGATCGTGGTTGGCCGAGTAGAATTCGCATTGTGATTCGTAAAAAAGTGTCTGTCATAAGCTCAAATAATTTGAATAAATTTCCTCACTTTTATTGCACAAAAGACACTCTGGTACCTCGAAAATTTAGTCAGCATGAATAACAAAATCTTTTATCGTAAACATTCTTGAAGGTTCCGTGAGTAATAGATCTAGCGGATGTGACAAATTAGGAAGTCAAGAATCATTGCCCCACCACCCAATTGTACAGAATCAATAAAAGCATTCGTCTCCCACGAAGGCGTTATTTTCAAAAATAAATGTTGTGTTCTTCATCGCTATCTCTACTCGTGTCTAGAAACAATGGAGATCGTCATTCTATTATTTACCTGCGTGGCTTTGCTCAATTTTTCCAGTAAGCATACCTCAAGTAATATCATTAATGAAAAATATCCCGTATTTTCAAAATAAAATGTTAAAATTATAATGAAAATTTGCATTAAAAGAAATTCTTATATCAAAATGTTGATTTAGTGCCACGTAGCCAGATTCGAATCTCGTAACATATGGGAATAAAAAAATGCCGCTTACATATTAAATTAATCTTAATTTTAGGCTTTACTTCTATACAATTGTGTTCAGCATAAAATTTGTAGTTAAAAATTCAAAATTGACAAGTGTTTTCAATTTTGAA
>CAKNXH010001353.1:96255-131259 GCA_932178445.1 Andricus quercusramuli
TGTTCAGCATAAAATTTATAGTCAAAAATTCAAAATTGACAAGTGTTCTCAATTTGGAAATTTCATTTAGGATTAGTGGCACGTTTCCAGATTCAAATCTCGGAACATATGGGATTTAAGAAATCACGGTTAGACATTGAAATTAAAATAATCTTGAATTTTATTCCTATATCATTCTGTTAAATATGAAATTTATTATAATTAATTTGCATTCAATTTTTTTTTTAATGAGCATTTGGTGATACTTTCTTGGATTTTTTAACAAAGTATATTCTAATTAATTCTGATTTAAAAAAATTTTCAAATCAAAATTTGCATTTAGTGACAATTTTCCGAATTCAAACCTTGTAACATATGGGATTAATAAAATGACGATTACGCATTAAATCAACATTTAGCTTAAATTTCACTTTTGCATATTCATGTTCAACATAAAATTTACAGTTAAGAATTTGTATCTGACAAATGTGTCTAATCAAAATTTTCATTTAGTGCCACGTTTTCAGATTGAAATCTCGTAAACATATGGGAATGAAAAAATTACAATTACACATTAAATCAATATCAATCTTGAATTTGACTTCCATAAAATTCTGTTCTGTATATAATTTATTAGTGATAATTTGTATTCGAGAAATTTTTCAAACAATATTTTGCATTTAGTGACATCATGCTAGAATCAAATCTTGTAACATATGTGAATGAAAAAATTAGGATTATCGATATGTCCTACTTGAAAAAGGAATTTATTTGAGTTTTTTCAATTCTTCGTATCCATTCCAATTATTTTCAGTTATCTGGAATGCTTTCAAATTCTTTCAAATTATTTTGGATTTTTTTAACTTTCTTGAAATCTTCTAAATTCTTCTGAATTACCTGGGATACTCTAAACTTCTTTTCATTTCTATGAAATCACTGTCACCACGAAATCCATAAATTCTACGACTCCCTTGAATTCGTGTAATATCTTGAATTGAGGAAATTTTGGAATTTCTGGATTTCGGGAAATTTGGGGAATTCAACGTTTTTCATGAATTCCTCAAATCTAGTGATTCTATGAATTAAAGGAATTTTGCAAGAGTTAGAAGAATTGGGTCACAAACTGGTTAGGACCTTGAGAGATAAAGGGGTGAAGTTAGATAAGTAAAATAAAAGCTGGAAGGGGAAAGGGAAGAGTGGAGAAATTTTTATTTATCCTGGGTCATGATATCGATTATATGCATAATTTTGCTACGTCAATATAATAAGAACATAGTCGACCTTCTGCATAATTTAAAGTTTCGGTAATAGTGTCCGCAATGGAATATGGAATCAGATATCCTCCTGTCCATGTGCATATCTATAGTCTAACAGTTGCTTTTCCGGTGTACAAAACTTTCATAAATATTTTTTTTGCAGTTGTCGGTGCAATGTATAATCAAGTCGCAAGGACTCGTGGAAAAGGACCACTCAATCCTTGTAATATTCCTAATAAAAGCAAAGTTTTTATACAAAAACTGATAGATGGCGAAAATGCCCTTAACGATGTTATTTATGGAACTCTTAAACATTATGGAGTTCATGATAATGTTCCTTCACCACATTATGCTGCACTTGGGTCCGTTTCGGTTTATATACTCGATCAATATGGACAAATTTCTAATCACGACGACGACAGCTTCTATACAAATCTCAAGGAGATAGAAGGCTTTCAAAACCATGAGAAGGATGATCATGATGAGTGGCCAACAACAAGATACCGCTGTACTATAAAAAGAGAAACTGGTGATTTGCATGCATTTCTTGAGCCTCAAACTGATAAAGAGAAATGTAATGCAGGAGATGCAATCGTTAGGTTCGTAAATCGTCACGGAGATTGTTTTTTTGGAAAGCTATCTGTACGTGCTCCTGTGGATTATTCTGTAAGAGCGCTACCACCACCACCACCTCAACTCCAGTATGTACCATCGAAAAAACGAATGACGAAATTTGCAGGTTCTAGTTCCAATCCGTATCCGTTGGAGTAATCTACTTCAGCGGAAATCCGTAATCAAGAGAAATTTTTCATTTGTATTTTCTGTTACCAATTTCATCTTCTACCAAAATATGCTTACTCGAACATGAGACAGAAGATGACAATAGAATTATTCCTCTATCCTCGGTGAAATTGTTGTCGATTCACGTTCAGTTTTTAACCGTTTCAAGATTCACTTGCAACACTTTTTAAGGTTTGCTCTTTCTGTGATGAAGCAATCTGAAAATTCGTTGAAATTTAAATTATTAATTATTTTCAGACGTCTTGTTGTGCAATGATATTACACACTAAAATTTGTAAAAGTGTCGTAAATAGAAGAAATTTTGTTTGAAAACTATTTCATTTTTTGTTCTTTCAGTGTGCATTTACGTATGCAAGAGTGAACGTTTTTGCAAAAATTTCCTTCTATATTATTGTATATGCAATTACAAGCGAATTTGTGGTAAATAAAGTAATTTTTGATTCGCATTCTGTGGCTAATTGTTAAGAAAAGTGTTGAAGATCAGCTCAATACTCCTAATCATTCAAGAAATATTTAGATTGATTTTTCGACAAAAAATGTGAGTTTTTCTCAAAAGCTCAATTTTCTACCAAATAGTTGAATTTTCACCAAAAAAGTGGATTTTTGTACCAAAAGGGATGATCAAAGTTATTGATTTTTCAAGCAAACAGTTGCATTCTCACCAGGAAATACAAGGCAAATAAATTACTACCAAAAATATTACATAAGGTTTACCGCAAAACTTAATTTTTGAAATTCCCTAATTTTTCCCTGAACAATATTTTATTTTCCCTGACCGTTAATATTCGAAGACCAGAATCTCAAACCTATAACATTTTTAACATAGAATCTTTTATAAACGGAATAAAACAATTCCCAATAAAAATTGAAAAATTTCAAATTTTTCTGCTTGACAGTTATTGAAAGTTATTCCCCGACTTTTGCAAGATTTTTTTTTAATCCCTGACTTTTTTAAAAATTGTTTTTGTCTTCCGTAACAAATCTTAACAAAACCTCTCGACCCCTTCCTCCCCCTTGAGCTCTTACGTAAGTATGGTCCCTTACTTATTTTTTATTGCGCAAAAGACATTCTGTTCACTCGACAATGTAATCATCATGAAAAAAAAATCTTTTCGTAAACATTTACAAAGGTTTCGTGAGCAATAGATCTAGAGAATGTGAAAAATTGGGAGGTCGAGAATCTTTCCCCCACCACCCAATTGTGAAGAATCTATAAAACCACTCGTCTCTGAGGAACGCGTTCTTCTTAAAAATAAATGTTGTGTTCTTCATCGCTATCTCTACTCTTATCCAGAAACAATGGAGATCGTGATTTTGTTATTTGCCTGCGTGGCTTTGCTTAATTTTAGCAGTAAGTATACCTCAAGTAATATCATTATTGAAAAATATTACGTATTATCAAAATAGAATGTTAAAATTATAATGAAAATTTGCATTGAAAGAAATTTTTATATCAAAATGTTCATTCAGTGCCACGTTGCCAGATTCAAATCTCGTAACATATGGAAATGAAGAAATGAGGATTAAGCGTTAAACTAATCATAATCTTTAACTATACTTGTATATAATTCTGTTGAATATAAAATTTATAATTATTAATTTGCATTTAATTTTTTTTTTTTTTTTTTTTGAAGTAGCATTTAGTAACATTTTTTCGGATCTTGTAACATATGGGAATTAAAAAATGACAATTACAGAGATGTTCTAGTTGAAAAGGTTTAGTAATTAATACTCTCTGGTAGATTATATTGATTGAAAATTTTTTTATGCAAAAATATGATCCAGATCGCGAGTTTTATTGAGCGAATGGCATCCATATAAAAAAGGTAGGTAAACGGCGACCATGATTCTGTCAGAGTGGCTCATCCGAAATCAAAAAACAAAATTGGATGTTAATCTATAGGTGGATGACTATCGCCGGAACTAGGACCCAAAATGTCATGATTTTTGCGACTACTTTTTTATTTAAAAAAAGTGTTCGAAATTTTTCAAAAATCCTTGTTCCGGCGATAGGCGCATGTGTGCTGAATGTACCATTAAAATTTGAAAGCAATCGATTCAACCGTTTTTGAGAAATCATGGTCGCCAGTTCAAAAAATGTAGTTTCGAGAAAAAAGCGTTTGATAGTTGGGGTGTTATAGCATATCTACTTACTAGCAGTTACTTTTCCAGCCTACAAAACTTTCATAAATATTTGTTTCTGCAGTTGTCGGTGCAATGTTTAATCAACACGCAATCACGCCTAGAAGAAGAGGACATCTTTTCAATATTCCTCGAAATAGCCACGTTGTTATACAAAAAGTGATAAATGGCATAGATGCACCTAACGATGTTGTTTACGGAACTCTCGAGCCTTTTGATGCTCATAACCTTTATAACCCAACTGATAATCCATTTGGGATCGTTAAAGTCCATTTGCTCGATGAACAGAGACAGATGTTTACTCCTAACAGCGAAAGCTTCTTTGCAAGTCTCAGAACGATGAGAAATTTTGAAAACCATGGAAAGGATACGTATGATGATACTACAACAAGCTACCGCTTTACTATAGAAAGAGATTCTGTTGTTGTGTTTCATTCATTTCTTAAGCCTTACACTTTACAAAGGGGTAAGATAGAAGGAATAGCAATCGTTATATTCGCAAATAGTAAAGGAGTTTATTTTATGGGAAAGTTACATTCTGGTGCGATTCCTACTGTGACGGCGTTACCAACACCTCCTCAATACGAGCAAGGATCACCGAAAAAACAAAAGAAAAATTTTGCATCAGGTCCAGGTTCTAGTTCCAGTTCGCATATTCAAATAGACTGATCTATTTCGGCGAAGAATTCTAAGGGGGGAAATTCTTTGATTTGTACTTTCTTTTATGGATTCTATGTTCGACCCACAGAAGATGACAATAGAATTATTCCTCTAGACTCGGTGAAATTTTCGTCGAATAACGTGCAGTTTTCAACCGTTTCGGATTCACCTACAACACATTTTAACGTTTGCCCTTTCTGTGATGAATCGATCTAAAAACTCGTTGAAATTTCAATGATTAATTCTTGTCAAAAGTCTTGTTGTACAATAATATTTTACATTAAAATTTGTACAACTATCGTAAATAGAAGACAAATTTTATGAAACTATTTTATTCTTTTTCCTTTCAGTTCGCATATTTACGTATGCGAGTCTGGACGTGTTTGCAGAAATTTTCTTTGATATCACTGTCTATGCAATTGCAAGCGAATTGGTATTAAATTTCGGAAAGTAATTTTTGATTCGTATTCTGTGGCTAATTGTAGAGTAAAATGTTGAAGAGCATCTCAATATACCTGATATTCACGGTTATCAAACAAATGTACGAAAACATCTGCTTTTCGAATGGAAAATACGTGTTGAACTCCATGGCGCGTGCGGAACCTTTAAATATAATTTGAAAAAAAACGCCCCTGAACTTTGTGCTCACACACAGTCGGACACGATTGTCATATCAAAAAATGAAAATAATCCATGACGTAGATTTGTTAAAGAAAAACTTGGCCAAAAAGTAAAAAAACGATCACAGACCACAGATTGCATGAGAGCCTGAAGCCTCATCTACGACCCGTTCTAAAAAAATAACGGGCTACATTGCTCTTGTAAAGAAGACAAGAAATAATATAAATTTAATTTTTTTTATTATCTAACGCCCTTGAATCAAATCCTTTGTTAGTTTGTAAAATATTAGAAAATAAGTTTCAATAAATAGTAAAAACTCAACTTTATATATTTTTTTATGAAAATAAAATGTAAGCCCGATCGAAAAACGTCGACAACATTAACAAAAATTCCCAGACAATTCCAGTTTTTTTCCCAGTATCAAAAAATCCGTGAACTAATGATTGAATTTGTTAGAAAACATATGCATTTTCAACCAAAAGGGACCAATTTTCAATCGAAAACGATAAAGTTTTAACAAAACAGTTAAACTTTCCACAAAAAATTTGAATTATTAACAACATACTTGAATTTTACACAAAATATTTAAATTTTGAGCAAAAAACTTAAATTTATAACGAAATAGTTCAGAAAAATTCGAAATAGTCCAGAGAATTCAAAAGAATTCAGACCATTTAGAAGAGATCGGATAATTCAGAATAAAATGATGTAATGTGTACTCTAAAGATTTCAAAATAATAACAAAAAATTAGGCGATGTAATGAAAATTCAACTAATTCAGAACAGTTTAAAGAGTTTACAAAATTTTTAAAGAATTCAGAGAGTTTTGGAAAAATTAGAATAATTCGAAAGACTTGACATAACAAAAAAGTTATGAGAATTTTAGAAAACTCAGAGAATTAGAAAAGAGAAAAAATTAGAAGAGATAAAAATTCCTCAATAATCATTTTTTCATCAAATTAATAGTTCTTCTTTCGATCGTAGAAAAACATTTGAAAAAAAGTTTGTTTGGAAAAACGACACAAGCAACAAAGATAAAACAAAAAAAAAGTGATTCACCTAAAGAAGAGTTCTAAATTTGTAATCAATTATTTTTCAAGAGGACGCTTAGTTTTTGTTTTAGTCGGAAAAAACATTGAAAAGAAATTAATGTTTTGGAAAAACGACACAAGGTACAGAAAAAAATTAACAGATAAAAGTTTTTGACTAAAAAAAATATCTACAAATTTGTTATAAATTTGTGTTGTGAAAATACATTAAAAATGACTTTGAAAAAAAAGACACAAGCTACAATAACATCTTATTAAATAAATTTTTGTTTGAATTGTATCTACAAATTTTCTCAGAATAAATTTAAGGTAGAATACATTTTTATTTAAATCTTAAAAAATCACAAAAAAGTAAACAAATTAAATTGATGGAAAGATAACACAAGATGCAATAAAATGTTCAATGACGAAATTGGATTCGTTAATAAAACGCGCAATTTTACGTTTTATTTCAATCGTAAAAAATAACAATAAAACCAAAAAATTAAATTTAAATATAAAGGACATAAGGTACGAATAGAAATGAATAGACAAATTTGTTCCAACAAAAAGTGCTATAAATTCGTTATTATTCATTTTTTGACAGAACAATTCATCCTCACAATCTTTGTCGATGAAAAAACAATTAACGGAGATGTAGCATTTACAAAATTAAAAAAAAAAAAAAAACGAAAATTAATATTTTAAGCCAAACAAGGCACGATAGGAAAGAATATCACGGAAAAAAACGTTGAATTTTTAACGCCCTACAAGATTATCACAACTTTTCGAATTTTTTTGAAAAATAGAAGATTCAAATTTTGACCAAGGAAGGAATTTAGAGGAATTTAAAAAGGTTTCGAAATATTTTGAGATATTATGAAAGATTGGTATATATTGTAGGAAAATATTACAAGAATTTCAGAAGATTCCAAGGAATTTGTTATTTTTTGTAATAATTTGAAGGAACTTTAAAGGACTGGGCATATTTTAGGGCATTTGAAAAGAATCGAAGGCATTTGAAATGCCACAAAATTTTAGAGGATTTGAAATATTTTAGGATATTTCAACAGATTCCAAGGAATTTCCAACTGATTTTAGTAATTGAATTGATTCAAAAGCATATAAAATATTTTTGAGTATCTTAGAAGATTACAAGGTATTTTTCGGAAGCTTCAAAATATTTCGAGTAATTTAAAAATATTTATACTAAATCTTCAGGAAATTTTGAAAAATTGAAAGGAATTTTCAAGAATTCTAAAAAGTTTAAAATGATTTAAAAGAACTAGAAATATTTTAGGGAATTTTGCAGGTATTTGTTTCAACAATTTCGAAGGATTTCAACGGATTAGGAGAGTTTTAGATCGTTTCAAACGAATGCAAGTTATTTTAAAGAGATTTACATAATTTAAAGGAGTTTAAGATTTTTTCAGAGGATATGAAAACTTTTAGAGTATTTCAAAATATTCCAAGGAATTTTCGATTTATTTCCATGAATTAATTGATTTCAGAAAATTTGAGATATTTTAGAGTATTTAAACAAATTTCACGACATTTTCGAAAGCTTTGCAATATTTTAAGGAATTAAAAAATTTTTTAAGGGTTTGACAACTTTTAGAGTATTTTAAAAGATTCTAAGGAATTTTCAGTTGGTTTCAGTAATTTAACTGATATCAGATGATCTTAAAAGATTCTGAGTTATTTTCGAAAGCTTTAATAAGTTTCAAGTGATTTTAAATATTTCAAAAACATGAAAGATTTTAGGGAATGTTTAAGGATACGAAGGAATTTGGTATCTAATTAAATAATTTAAAGAAATTTCAAACGATTGGAAATATTGTAGGGTATTTTAAAATAATCCAAGGCATTTCAAAGATATGTTAATAATTTTGAGGAATTTTAAAAGATTTTGAAGGGGTTAAAATATTCAAGGGAATTTTTGAAGTATTTTAAAGAATTTTGTATTTATTTCAATAATTTGAAGGGATTTTTTAGGATGATAAATATTTTTGGGGATTTGTAAAGAATCCAAGGGATTTTCAAGAGATATAAACAATTTCAAGAAATTTCGACAAAATTAGAGGATTTCATTTCAGTAATTTAATTGATTTCAGAGGATTTGAAATATTGTAGAGTAATTTAGAAGATTCCAAGGCATTTTCGAAAGCTTTAAAATGTTTTTAATGATTTTTGGAATTGTAAAGGTCTTGAAATATTTTTGAGAATTTCTAATAACTCGAATGAATTTTTTTTATTCAAATAATTTCAAGGAATTTCAAAGGTATTGTAATATTTTAGGCTATTTTTAAAATTTTCATTTGATTTCAGAGGATTTTTAATATTTTGGAATATTTTAAAATATTTCATGGCATTTTAAAAAGAAGTTTCAAGATTCAAGTTATTTAAAAAAAGTTGCAAGGAAATGTAAGCTGAGAACCGTTACCTAAATGGTCGCGCCAACGCAGGTACAGAAAAGTACATAATTTTAAATTTGCACTTACCGTGCTGCCAGGCGCCAGACACCTATTCAGCGTCACTCCAAAATTATTCCAGAAATTTTAAATATTAATTAGACTAAATTAAAACAGAATAACTGAAGCTAGCTCAAGGAGAGGGATTTGCGAGGGCGAAAAGAATAATGATTACATGAATGCTAATTTGCGAATTTGTACAAGACGATTTAAACCGGAACCATGATTAAGCCGATCCGACCTTCTTCAGTCAGTAATGATTAACAATCTAAACCTCATTATTGCATTAATTATTTACTTCACTAAAAAGAGCTTAACCTAATTTTTAATAAAATGTTTCCCACCAAAACTTTCTTAATCCTAACATATCAAAGAATTTCTCCTAAAGAACGGGTCCACCGCAACAAACATGGTGTCTGTCCGTGTTTGCTAGATTACCCTCCTAGTATAACATTTAACTTACAAACTCAACTCAACCATTATACTCATCAAAACTCAGAAAAAGAAAACAAGAAACAGAGTAATGACGCCTACCTTGATTCCAGAATCCACGAGTTCTCCTTTCGGTCAATTCAACGCCAGTCCGGCAAAATGAACTCGTCCGGTAGGCAAGCGACAATTTCCAAAAATCCTTCCACAAATTTCCTCACAAGTCGATGGCCGACACGAAACTGATCTCCTGCGTCCTCTCCGCTTGCCGGTTCCTTCCCGCTCGCGCCAGTTTCTCCGTCCAGTCGGTGCTGCCCTCTTTAATGTGATTTCCGGAACGCTGGTCGATGGAATTCAGACCGTTCCGGTATGTGGACTGCCGGCCGGCACAAAATGGATGCTCCCTTGTGTTTTGACAGGTATCAGGTCCGGCATGGCCTGATATCTAGACAATACTATTTTTGTTTGAAGTTATTTTTTGGGAGTCTGTATCCATCTCGAGTGGGCCACGTAATGCTGTGTAGTCTAACGCGACCGTGGATGAGTGTAGTCAGCTTGGCCAGGTGAGGTGGTGCGGGTGGCGTAGTGTGTGTTGTGGACGATTGGAGTCGGTGGAAGTATTTTTTGCTGCCGGATTTTCTTCAATATAATGAACTCGGTGATTCATGAATCACTGTAGGACGTCATTTTCCTCCTTAACTTACAACTCCTGGTATCTAACCTAACATACTTGGGAATATTCCTTTACAATTGTTTCATTTCTAATTCCCTAAAATAATCTATCCGGTACTATCATTCTCAAAATTTGACACGACAAATTCACTCTCATTCCTGCAAACCAAAGAACAATTTTGCTTTCATAAATCCTTACTTAATTTCTAATATGACCTTATTTATAAATTTGAGCTTGTTCTGGCCATGGGAAAGTCGTGGTCAATATTTAGTTTTGTTTAATAAATCATAATAACTGGGGGAAGGATCCGTAACGGATGACTAGACACCACGTTACAATTTCAAATAAATATTTAAGGCATTTGAAAAGAATACAAGGCATTTACAAGAGATTTCAATAATTTAAAGGAATTTCAAAAAAAAATTGTAAAGGATTGCAGAACATCTGGAGTATTTTGAAAAGTGTCAAGACATTTTCAAAAATGAATGAATTTTATGGTTTCTTGAAAGATACTTAGGATTTTTCAAAACCTTGAGAACGCTTCAATTGATTTTAAAATATTTGAAAACATGAGGAGTATTTCAAAGGATTATAATGAATATTTGATTGAAACAATTTTCATGGGGTATGTTATCAAAGAGTTTCCTGAAATTTTGAAAATATGGATCGATTTGATAGGACCGATGCCAGGTTTTTGGGTATATTAAAAGATTCCAAGGAATTCTCAATTGATTTTGCTAACCTGATAGGATCTGAAATGATTGAAAATATTTTAGGGTACTTTAGAAGATTCTGAAGCACTTTCAAGAGATTTTCAATTTCAAGGCATTCCAAAAGATTTTTAATTTGTTGTAATATATTTGTTGTAATAATATCTGTTCAAAAAAACTGTTGAATGTTCAGCTAAATATTCAAATTTTCAATCAAAAAGAACTTTTAACCAAATATTTGAATTTTCTACTAAAGAGATTAATTTTCTACCAAAAAAGACACATTTTTAACAAAATACATAAATGGCCACCTAAGTACTTCGACCAATGGATGTGATGTTAGTCCAAATTTGATTGGATTATTTTTCAGTTTATATTTTTTCGCTTAGAACTTTTTTGCATAAATTGTTGAATTTAAAACCAAACAGATTAATTTTCAACCATAAATGGAGCAGTTAAAATTTAAAATTTGATATTTTCACAAATTAAACGATGATAACAAGTAAGAATCTAATAAAAAAATTAAACTATTAGCTGAAAAGAATGTTTCATAAAAATAGTATATAAAAAGCGACGTAAGTCCGACGATTTAAACCAAATACTTTGTGCCGCGTTATTGTCCATTTCTAAGTAGAAATTTTCCACAAGTACAGTCGCAGAATATGTCAAGCAGAAACATTTTTTTGAGTAAATCATGCCATACATTACAAAAAATTATTTAAAAAAAATCAAAAACAGATTTTCGCAGAAGGAAAAAATTATATCTTTCGATTTTTTCTTAAATTTAGCTTTTATTAGGAAGGAGACTTTAACCTTTACTAAAGGAATTTCCCTTCGAGTTAAAAAATATTTTTTTCTGAGCGCGACCTAGTTAGACAAGTAGAATTTGTATTTGCCTTCGAGATGAATCATCAGGCATAAGCTCAAATAAGCTGACTAAAGTTCTTCACTTTTTTATTGCGCAAAAGATGCTTGATCACCTCAACAATTTAGAAAACAAGAAAAACAACATGTTTTTCTCCCCTCACTCAATTATGAAGAGTTTATGAAACCAGATGCTCTATACAAAATTCTTTAAAGAGCAGCCTTGATTACTCCATCGTCGTCTCTACTCGCATCTAGAAACAATGGAGATCGCTGTTCTATTTTTTTCCTGCGTGGCTTTGATTTATTTTACTGGTATGTATACTTTGAATAATATTATGAATAAAAAATGTTACCTATTTTTGAAATAAAATTTTGAAGTTATGATAAGAATTTTGAAGACATCTTTAAATCAAAATTTCCATTAAGTGCCACGTTGCAAGACTGAAATCTTGTAACACAGGGGAATAAAAAAACGAAAATCACATGTTAAATTAATCTTGATTTTAAATTTTACTACTATACAATTCTGTTCAACATTAAATTTATAATTAGAAATTTGTATTTGAATAAGATTTTAAATCAAAATTTTTATTTAGTAACACATTGCAGCATTCAAATCTTGTAGCATATGGGAACAAAAAAATGATAAATATACATTAAATTTATCTGAATCTTAAACTCTACTGCTATACATTTATATTCCACATAACGTTTTTAATTAAAAATATGTATTTAAAATATTTTTTTCCATCAAAATTTTTATTAAAAGCTACTTTGTCGGATTCAAGTCTTGTAACATATGGTAACAAAAAATTGAAGATTACGCGTTAAAAAACATGATCTTAAATTTGACTTCTATCAAATTCTGTTCAACATGAAATTTATAATTGAAAATTTGTATTTGAAATTTTTTTTTTAATTTTAATTCCTGGGAATAATTCGTCAGCGAAAGAGCGTCTTCTGCTATGATAAACAATGTTAATAATAAACAATAAGACCAATTTTCCTGATCAAAGTTTCTAAAATGAGTGTTTGAATTCAAAATAACAATTATTAAAAGAAAAATATTTTTGGATAATAAAATTTTCGAATTTGGAATAAGATTCTCGAGTTGGAAAATTCCCAAATAATGAAATTCCCGAATAGAAAATTCACGAACAGTTTATGATATTACCGAAATGGACAATTCCCGACAGTTTATAATGTTACCGAAGTTCCAAATTTCCGATAGCAAATTCTTGAATTATGAAACTCCCGAAACAATAAAAAAAATTGTTTGTCAATCGATATTATTTATTTATTCAAAATATAATCACCAAATATTTTTTGAATATTTTTTCCCTGTCCAAAGCTTCTAAAAGTGTTTTTCGAATTCAAAATAACAATTATAAAAAAAACATATTTTTGGATAAAAATTTTTGGATGACTGAAAAATCCTAAAATAAAATTCTCGAATAATGTAATTCCTCAATAATGAAATTCCCGAAAAAAAAATCCTGAACAGTTTATGATATTACCGAAATCTAAAATTCCCGACAGGTTATATTATTACCGAATTTTGAAATTCCTGATAGAAAATTGCCGAATTGTAGAACATCCGAACTCAAAAATTCTCGAATTATAAAACTCCCGAAAACTAAAAAAATTATTCTTCAATAAATATAATGAACTTCTTAAAGATACAATAATCAAATATTGTCATGAAAAAAGAAATATTCTCCTTGTTGAAAGTTTCTAAAATTTTTTTTTGAATTCAAAATAAAAATACTTGAAGAAAATTTTCATCCAGAAATATGTTTTTTCAATTATTGTTATTTCAAAGTTATACAATAATTTTAGAAACTTTAAACATGAAAAATAAATATTTTGTTGATAAAAATATTTGATTATTATATATGCTTGGATTCGGGAATATGGGAATGAGGAAGTCACGATTACACACCAAATTATTGATAATCTTGATTCTGACTTCTAATTCCATTAAATATACAATTTACTGTTAAAAATTTGTGTAGAAATAATTTTTTTAATTTGCTTTTAGTGACACGTTACCGCATTCAATTCTTGTAACACATGGGAATGAAAAAATTACAATTGCACAGTTAATTAATATCAAGAATAAATTTGACTTTCATATAATTCTGTTTAATACCAAATTTATTATGATTATTAACTTGTATTCGAGAATTTTTTATAATAAAAACTTGCCTTTAGTCGCATCGTGCCGTATTCAAATCGTCTACCGTATGGTAATGAAAAAATGAGTACACATGAAATTAATGTTAAGCTTAAATATCACTTTTATATAATTATGTTCGATTTTTTATTCATTCTTTCAATTCTTTCTATTCGTTTAAATTATTTTGAATCATCTAGAAAGCTTCCAAATTCTTTAAAATTCTTTTGGATTCTTTTGGATTTCTTTAACTTTCTTAATATCTATCTAAAATCCCTAGACTATTCTGAATTCCTCTGAATTCCTGTTAAAATCATCTGCATTTTTCTAAATTTTTCGAAATCCTATCAATCTTCTGAATACCCTAAATTGCGTGAAGTCTAAGAGTTTTCTGAAATAGTTTTTTTTTTCGGACAGCACTACCAGCATGAACTCTGTGAATTCCACGACTGCCTTTTTCAATTCACGGAATTCGGGAAATATGGGGGATTTTCGGATTTTCACAAAAGGGAAGAGTGGGGAAATTTTTATTCATCGTGGTCCAGAGTGTCGATTGCATGTATAGCTTTCCCGTTTCACTTTCGCAATAGCATAATCGACCTTTTGCATAATTCAAAATTTCGGTAACAGTGTCCGTGACGGAATATGAAACCAGAAATTCCCCTGTTTAAGTGCTTATCTACTCACTAACATTTATTCTTTTAGTCGACAAAACTGTCATAAATATTTTTTTACAGCGGTTGGTGCAATGCTGCATCAACAAGCAAATGTACGTAGAGAAGAAATACCTCATCCTTTTGATATTCCTGGGGATAACAAGATTGATATAATGAAAGTGATAAATAACGTGGAAAAACCTGACGATCTTCTTGAAGGAACTTTAGCGCCTGCTCCAGAGAAGCCTGACATATCGCATGTTCCATTTGGGTACGTCTTTGCTATAATCGATAGAGATCGAAAAAGGTTCTTCGCAAAGCTCTATGGCAAAGTTAATTATGTGAACCATGGGTATGATGGACAAAATGATTCTGAAAAAACGACATACGAATGTATTATAGTGAGAGGTGGTGAAGAGCATTCTTTAAGAGCAAAACTTTTCCGTTCTTCTGTACAAAGTCGCATGCATGGAGGACCCGGACACATTTATTTTATAAATCATCGTGGGCTTTTTTTTGAAGGACTGTTGGAACTAAATGTGGATGAAGAGGAGCGACAGCCAAGCGCAAAACGATTGAATTCAGGTTCTAGTTCAAGTGCGCCTTTCTCCGGACACTAATTTATTTCATGGGAGGTTTATAAGAAATTTTTATTTTTTGTTACCGATTCTATGCCGCACCCAAATTTGTTCACACGAGTGTGACACAGTAGATCAGATATGCCCAACTCAGGGAAATTCCCTCCGGGATCAGATGTTCCGCGTCCACCTCTCTTTGTCCTAAAGAGCGGGAGAGGTGGTAGACGCATGCGCATGGTAGACGCGTACCTCACAGAGGAGAGATTCTCGCAAGCGTTTACTATCACTCCTGCTATCTCGGAGAAAGAGAGGTGGACGCGGAACATCTGTTCCTGGAGGGAATTTCCCCGAGTTGGGCATGTCTGCAGTAGATGACATTAGAATTATTATCATAACCTCGGTACAAACTTTTGTCGAATCATGTTCAATTTTCAACCGCTTAATAAATATTTTGAAATTTCAATTAGTAATAATTTTCAATAGTCTTGTTGTACAATAATATTTTACAATCAAATTTATGAACCTATGATAAATAAATGACAAATTTCAAAAAACGGTTTTCTTTGTCTTTCTTCCAGTTTGCATCTAAGTATGCAAGTATGTACGTGTTTGCAGAGAATCCTCCTGATATTATTGCCTATGCAAAAATGAGAAACACTAGGATATACTTTAGGACTAATTTTAATAGGATTTATTTTGGAATCCAAGGGACATTAGCTGCAGTTGGAAATCCAGAGATAACATCCTAGCTGGTTTGGTAATGCAAAAAGACATTGAATTTATAAGTGAAATAAAATAAACATTTCTTTAAAATAAAGCTAAATTTTAAATAGAACAATAACAAGTTTCTTCGAACTGAACGAAAGCGGGCTTCTTAAATATTTTTTCAAATTTAGGAAACCTATGCCTTTGTGACAGTTTATACTTCATAAGCTTAAATACGTTGATTTTAGATCGCCATTTTTTCTCGCGCAAGAAGATTTTATTAGTATTAAATCTGGCAGACACGAAAAAATATTAAACGAAGAATTATTGCCCCTCCACTCAATTGCATATAATCAAGAGAACCAGTCACCTTTTAAGAAACTTTTCATAAATTAGTCATGAGTTATCCATCGTTATCTCTACTCGTATTTGGAATTGAACAATGAAGATCGTAATTCTATTAGCTGCCTGCATGGTTTTCTCTAATTCAAAAATCATTATTCTTCATTTTTTCTTGTTCGGGCTATAGTCAAACGTCTGCTAAATATATCCTGAAAATTTGAGCTTAATCAGTTCAGTAGTTTTGACGGAATCATGTAAGCCATTTTGAAAAATCGTGTATTGAGAAAGCGAAACCAGTTGAGACGAACAATGACTCTATTATACACAATTATGACCTGCCTGCCGGACAGCCGAGGCGGACTTCCACAGCGCAGCGTGCGGCTGAGTACTCTCTGCTCTACGCAGTTGACCCTGTGTTTTTTTTGCTTTGATTCAAACTTTTCGTGAAGAAAGGTCATGGCCCGAAAGTGTAGTTGTAAAATTTCTGGAGCCCAATATTTGATCGGTTTGGAGAAAAACGGCTTTAAACAAATTTTTTCTGGGCTTATGGACTTGGTGAAGACGTCACCCAAGTCGCCGACTAGCTTAGTGGTTAAGAGCACGGTATGTGTGTACTACGCTGAAAGCTCGATTTTCGTCGTCTGCATTTTTTTAATTTTAATTTTTTGCTTCATTATTACTTAAATATTCATATATTTCATTCCAAAAATTAAATTTTTTTATTTTCAATTTTTTTACGAATAAAACAAAAAAAACGTGTCCTATGAAAATGTTATTTATGACAAAGTTGTAGATCTTCTCTTGGTGCACAATTTTTTTTCATTTATTTTTTTCGTATCTTGCATAGTTCGAACGCAAAATGTAATTTTTGATTTTTCATTATTTTTTGTGCCATCAAAATTTAAATTGTCGATTTTTCGAAAAAATTCCAAATTTTCTCATTACAATCTTATAGGGCTTTCAAAAAGCAACGTTTTCTTTCCCTTCAGTTTTTTCCATATCGTGCGCTTTTTGGCTTAAAATGTTTATATTCGTTTGTTTATTTTGGATTTTGAAAATGCCACTGCTCTAATAATTTTATTTTCATCAAAAAAATTAATGAGGATAAATTATGAATTTTTATTCAAAATAGCTGGTTAATGAACTACTCCTTCTCTTTCAGGGCTTAAAAAAATTGCTTAAGCTCAATTCAATCTGATCAATCTTTCGAAAGTTATCGTGCCTACACGATACTATAGCCTACAGACAGACAGGCGAACAGAGAGACAGACACACGGACAGACAGACACCTGTGTAAAAAAAAAAATTTCTGACTGAGGGTGTCTCAAAACGTGGAGATTTGATGAAAACCGACTAAGGCAAAGATTACATAAAATTAATACCTTCTCATTAGGATGAGAATGTAATGAAATTAAGAATTCCATTTTGCCTTCAGACAGTGCGAGATACGAAAAAAGATGATTCGCAAAAATTACCCATCCAAGAAAGATCTACAAATTTTTTCTTAATTATTTTTTTATATAACGCGTAGTTTTTGTTTTAATCGTGAAAAATGACATCACAAAATAAAGAAAAAATCAAATTTTTACATTATCATCCTAATGATTTAACAATCACTTTAAACGTAGAGGTTTTGTCTATTTTATAATATTTGCAAGCGAATTTCTTCTTCTTATCTAGGCCGTGCACGATGTGGGAAAGTCGAAGAAAGCTGAGCGCGAAGCGCGAGGTAAATATATTATCGCACGCGAAGCGCGCAATACGACAACCGCGCGCCCTAGGCGCGCTCGAACCAATTAATACAATTCTTAACCACATATTCAACTTTTACCGATCCAGTAGAATTTGCAATCAGGAAAGATCAGTTTTCAACAAAATAGTTAAAATTTCAGCTAAAGAGATGAATTTGAAACTAAAAATATGAATCTTCAACAAAAAAATGATTTCCTAACAGTGAAAATCACTTGACAAAAAAAATCTCAACCAAAATTTTAAAACAAAGTCCTTGAATCCTCAAGCATAGAACATTAATTCTCAACCCGACAGTTGCATTTCATCTAAGAGAAATAAAATATCTACTACAGCAGATGAATTTTTAAATCGAAAACGCAAAAAAAAGTGTTAAATTTTCATCCGAAAAAGATTTCGGTTGAAATTTCAACATCAAAATATGAATTATTAGCAGGAAGTAAATTTTCTACAGAATGGATGAATTTCCGATGAAAAAGGATGTTCCTTTACAAAATTGTTGAATTTTAAACCGAAAGGTTTCTATTTTTATCCAAGAAAGATGAAATTTCCACTAAAATAGATGAATTTTCAAATTGAAAACAATTTTTACCCAGGAAAGATTTCAGTTGACTTCTTAACATCAAAATATATTGACTATTGATTAAATATATTGAAAATTAAATTTGCTACGAAGATACTTACATTTTCAATACAAAAAGACGAAATTTTAACAAAACAGTTAAATTTTCAACAAAAAAAGAATGCAATTGACTTTTTAGCATCTAAATATGAATCTTAATCAAAAAGTAAATTTCCTACGAAAGTAGTTGAATGGTCAACTCAGAAGGACGATTTTTCATTTTCCCTGACTATTAGCATTTAAAGACGAGAATCTTAATCGTATAACCACGAAGCAGTATAAGGAGACGCTATTCCGGAAAATTCTGCTAGCTGTTTTCCGAACTCCTTTCGCCAGATTTTACCCTAACAGATACTAGCGCCTCTTGCGGCAAAGCGTTGAAACATAGGTTTTTCAAATGTTCAAATGACAAGCACAAAATAAACAAAAATAAAAATCTGACATTTTACGGTCGCGTTTACGTCAAATGCTGTGTTTCTTTCAAGCTAATTTTTATATAGTGCTGTGTTTGGAGTTATGAAGGTAAGTGTTTGTAAATGAAAAACAAATGCAATGTGTGTTTCATATATCATTTATAATCTCACGAATTTATAGACCAAAATTATATGACCATTTATAAATACTTAACCTATAATTCCAATTTATAGATTTTATCACTGAAGGTAAGCAGCGTTGGGCGCGGTTAGTACTTGGATGGGTGACCGTTCGGGAATACTGCGTGTTGTTGGCTCATCGTGGGTGTGGTGGACCCACACTGGTAGTATTTATCCACCTAGAAACACCACCCGAATCGGGTAGTAAGGGAATGAACTTTCGAGTTCGAACTGCTAATCAATTTTTGTTTTATGATTTTAAGGGTGCTGGAGCAAAGTGTTAATCTAAAAATTCGATTTCCAAGGCCCTTATTTATTTATTTTGTACAAAAAATGTCAGATGGAACATAAGTTCGTATGAAGAGATCGGGCTACACTAGAAAAAGACGCTGTTCCTAATATTTTTCTCGAACCAGTTTGCCCAAAGGAAAATGAAGAACTAGTTTGCCACTATTTATCCAGTGGAGCTCTTGGAGTGACAATTTTGAGGATTGTTCAAAAAGAATCATCGTGAGAATGGACAAGTCAGTTACTGTAAGTGCATCATTATCCTTAGAAGAAATTAAAATATTTTTATAAAATTATTGTTTTTTAAAATGATAAGCATATTATTTGTGTATTTAGGTTTTCTTGAATGAAAAGAAAGTTAACTTGGAAGATACCGAAAAGGTGCACAATGTGAATGACATTGTAAAATTATTACAAGAAGTTGAAAGACTTGTACCTTGCATTTGTGGTGATTTTTCACGGTATGCACAAAATCGGTTTTCTTTTTGGAAATAATGCTTTTTGGTAATTTGTATTTATGACTTTCTTTTTTCCAGATCAGAAAACTGCACTGGATATGTTGGGCAGAAGAAAGAGGGTACTCCAGGTCATCAAAGTAAAACTTGCAGAGAATGTATGAAATTCCGAATGAATATGCGTTCAAAGTCTAGAATGGTCGATTTTAGAAGAAAGGTGCAAGTAATTAATAAAAAATGAAGAGTGAAACACGAGATTGGGAAAATAAGAGAGAAAGGACTGATTAGAAATGTAATAATCTCAAACAAATTTTCAAATATATGTGAAGACTATGATCTACGTAACTTTACTAATTAAAGATTACACATCTATTTTCAGGGGAGAGTGCTCAGGACCACAATAGGATCTCTAAAAAGACAGTGTGCGTCAAGAAACCAAGAAGTAATTAATGAAGCAATTGCCATGTTATCCTGAAAAGAACAATTAGCTGTTCAAGCATGCTTCGAAGCTTCAAAAGTAAAAGGTCGACGAGGAATACGATACAGTAGGCAGTGGTTATATGAATGCATTTTACTAAGAATAAAAAGCAAGAAAGCTTACAAACATCTTAGGAAACATAAAGTGTTAGTTTTGCCGACAACAACAACTTTAGAAAAGTGTCTTAAGAAAATTAAAAGCGCTTATGGATTTGATGAAAATGTCTTCAAGGCATTGAAATTTAAAACTGAAAAAATGGATCCTAAGCATCGGCGTGGTATGTCAACTTTTGCATATCGGATTATAAATAGGCATATTTTCATTTTTAATTATATTTTACCATTACAGGTGCCATTTTGCTTGGTGAAGTGAAATTAACTGTAGCCATGATGTTCAATAGAGAAAACTTAAAATTTGAAGGATTTTCAAATTTAGGCCATCATACGCCCGAACAACAAAAAAGCCAGCTTGGAGACCATGCGCTGATGTTCATGTTTCAGTCATTCTTTATCGGGCAAATACAAACCTTAGGATGTTTCTTAAGTAAAGGAAGCGCTATTGGCACAGTACTCCATAAATTACTCATTAAATATATTTCTCTAGTTGAAAATGCCGGTTTGCTAATCGACGTCGTAACCTCAGATGGTGCCAGTTGGAATCGAACAATGTGGAATATTTTTGGGGTAACTAAAAAAATGGTCAGTATTGAACATATTGTTGACCAAACTAGACATCTGAGGTTTATTTCGGATTTTCCACACCTCATCAAATGCCTAAGAAATTTCTTCATGAAACACCAGATGGACGAGGGTATTTGGGTAATTCCTCATAACTCATAAAACGCAATTTTCCTGTTCAAAATATTTTTTATACTGTTTTAACAAATTTATTTTTAGATACCAGATGGATAAGTGGCTTTACGCGTGTGGTACGCGTTACTTAAAGTGGAAGACACGACATCATATGGCATTAAAGTAGAATTCAAACTAAGACGAGAGCATTTACAACCAAAATATTACCAAAAGATGAACGTCGCTTTATCTTTTCAGGTGATTGGGTGAAGTTGGTAATTTTATAACAGTAAAAGCTTTCTTTCACGTAATTTTTTCGTCTTCATTGTAGTTCTTTGGTATTGCTGAGCTTCTGCAGCTGTTTTAAGACAGGCATCTAGATTTGGAAAACTGTGAAGCTGTGAAAAAACTGTGCAAAATGATAAAATCATTAATAAGTGCGATGAACAGCAGTATGAATTATTTTAGAATTATTTTATTTTTATTGCGAATAATAATCATTGAATACATTAATTCTTTGATAATTTTTTTTCAGATCGTACAAGATTTTTCACACTATCTGGAAGAGTGGAGAAAGACCGCAATCGAAGAAGGTTATGAATTTATAACCGAAAGCACATACTATGGACTAAATATCTCCTTAAAGGCAACTTTAGAACTATGTGATTATCTCGTTAACGAGTGTGGTTTCACATCCTTGTTGATAGCGCGATTATGCCAGGATGCTTTAGAGGTATATATATATATATTGTTCATTATGAAATTATATTTAATTTATATAAAATGTTTACTCTTGTATAACATTGTATTGCCTTTAATTTCGCAGCTATTTTTTTGAATGATGAGGGAGTCTTGTGGTGCGGATGATCATCCGGATTCGAATCTTTTCATACAGATGTACCGGCTAATTGCCACCTATTCCCTTGCTAAACCACCAAAGGGTTCAAATGTTTCAAGTACAGAAATACTGGACGTTTTATTGAACATAAAAAACATAGAAGACGTCGAGCAAAGGAAACAACAGTGGGAAGCTCAATTGGATACTATCTTGGACAAAGGCGACGCGGATGTCTTTGCTGAAACTGTTTCTGTTGAGAAGCACCATGACTAAAATTATTCAGAACCATCGGAATACGCAACTGCGTACAGGGCTGGATATGTTGCTCGCAAATTAGCAGGCAGGTTTGCGAAATACGTTCAGAACAAGAAGCAATTCACCTGCAATGAGTGCTTATTGACTTTGCTGTTGCCTACGACTGAAGCGATTCCTGAGAGTCATAAATATATTCGATTAAAGTCTAAAGGATTTTTGTTACATCCTTCAAGGGAATTGATGTGTTTAATAAGAATGATAGAAACAGTTATAATGTTATTTCTTGCAGGCAAAGGTCCTGATACGGAAACGTTATTTAAAATAACAGCGAAACTAGAAGAAATGTCGCCTGTGCCACAATTCGGATGCAAGGAGTATGTCCTAACTTTGACAAACCGAATAATTAACTTTTATTTAACGATAAGAAGTTTTTCGTTGCCAAGTAGTGGAATAAGAACAATGAGGAGCATGAAAAAACCCAGAGAACAGCATTAAGTCTATAGGCACTTTTATAGCATACTAATAAGAAGAGTGGAATCTTTTTGTACAATTGGTCTCAATTCTGGATCCGAATTCTCAATCTACTTAACACTTTCACGCGCAGACGAACAATAAATGATCTTCAAAATGTTGAAGCTTTCTCGAAGTTCACTGTCAGAAATCTTAGAGAGCTGGATAATTTTAGTTTGATATGAACACCTCACACCGGTCTGAAAACTTTGCATTTGAGATTAGCGCGGCAAATTCAAATCTAAATAAGTATAAACTCTAAACAGATTAAAAAACACTACAATAATTAATACTAACTTGATGATGGTATATTTAGTAACTAACTTGATGCGTCCGTGAACAATGTTCACTGAACATACATTTTTAGACATTTTTTGAAAATAAATTTCAGGTTTTTTTTAGGGTTTCCCCTAATTATGAAACGGGGTAATTGTTAAACTGATTCTCATTTTTAAACTGACTTTGATTTATAAAGGGTAGCCCGATGTGGCCTCGACCATGACCACAACAGCGGCCATAATCAAGGCTGCATTGAACCTACCCGATCGGGGCCACGTCGGGAATCAGGATCAAATTAGGCGATTCCTCCACGGGTTATGAATATTTATTAAAATAAATAAATATAATTAAAATAAAATAATTCGTTATATAATATTTCTTATTATTGATTCAGGGTGGCCTTTTTAATCAATGAGAAAAGATTCCCTGTCATTTATCGGTTTTTTCCGGTTTATAAAAAATGTCAGATGACATATTTGTTCTTTATGGATAGATATCATTTTTAATTGGCCCAAGTATTATAATTGTATAGAAGATTTTTCTATTGGCATAAGGGTCGATAATATTTATTTGTTTTGTGTTCTGCAATCAATTAAAAAAAATGTATTTATTTTAAAAAAAATAAAAATTAGGCTGCTTATGTTTCGTCCCGGACTGACTCACTGGACTCGTCAGTAGGCTATGTGAAGCAGTCCTACCTTATACATTTTAATTGATCTGAATTCATTTTAATGTATGTGTTCGAAAAAAAATGTAAGTTTTTGAATTTGATCAATTTTGTAGCCAATAATATAGTGTACAAACCAAGTCTCAAGGATAAGTTGAAAATTCGTTTTTTGGTTCACTAGTCAACTCACTGACCTAATAACAATTTATTTTCAGCTTGGTAAATGTTGATCTTTAAATTCAAGGTTGAGCTCCCATGCGAGGCCGAAATAACATTTAAAAAATGTGTTGTGTTTAGAAAAAAATCAAATAAAGATTATTATCAATTATACTTGGTTTAAATCCCTACCCGTGGTTGAAATACACTATATTATTGGCTGCAAAATTTAAATGATATAATTTTGAAAATTTATAAATTTTTTGATTTATTCTTCATTCAAATTTTTTGTTAAGAATTAGTCTTGGATCAAAAATTCTAATCTTTTCGTATAATTAATTTTTGATGTTAGTTTTGACCAGGGTAATACGTAATAATTACGAATTATTACTATTAATTGATTATGATGTTAAAGTTTTTAGTCTACTGGTCGTTTCAATATTTTCATGAAAATATTGATACTTTGATACGTTTTTGTAAATCTTATTCAGAATCCACAATATTATCTCAATCGAGTTGGAACTCAACATTTCTCTTCACAATTAGCCATAGAATACGAATAAAATATCACTTTTCAAATATCACCTCCATAAGTCTGTTTTATAGGGTTCCAAAGAAACCCCATAAGTGAAAAAATGGGTTTTGCGAGTTTTTGGCGCTGATTATGATTTTTTTGCGTTTTTTATTATGCGAATTATCTCTAATACATAAAATGTGACTTTATACTGAAAATCAGATATTTTAATGAATTGTTTAAACAATTTATTATTGTTTTTAGCAATTTTCTCATAGAATGTAGTTAGAAAGACGCTGTTTTTCCACAAATTTTCAATTTGTTGTCCAATTTTCAATTAGAGGAAGTGATAGTTCATCAATGTTAACAATAGAGAATGTTTAAACAATTTATTATAATTATTAATAATATTATATTTGAATAATGCTAGAAACATGCGGATTTTTTTTTAGTTTTTGGCTTTTTGTCCAATTTTCATCTGTAGTGAAGTAATAATAAATTCAAGTTAACAAAATAATTGTTTAAACAAATTATTTTAATCATTAATAATATTATATTTTAACAATGCTGAAAAGATGCGTTTTTGTTAATTTCTGGCTTTTTGTTTAATTTTCACTTGGAGTGAAGTAATAATGAATTCAAGTTAACAAAGTAATTGTTTAAACAATTTATTTTAATTATTAATAATATTATATTTGAACAATGCTGAAAAGATGCGTTTTTTTTAAACTTCTAAGTGAAAAAGGACATAAAGCTGAAAATTGCCGAAAAACCGCAACTATCAGGCGCAATTGATATAGATGAAGATAGTCATATACAATAATAATTTGTTGAAACAATTATTTTAGCTAAATCTAATTAATTATCAAGTCACGCCTAATAGAAAATAGACAAACAGTGGAAAATTTTAGAAAAAACCGCAACATTCTACCAATTAAGCAAAGAGAGTACTATCAACAATCATAATAAATTGTTTAAACAATTATTTTCTTAACTAGAATTCATTATCACTTCACTCCAAGTAAAAATTAAACAAAAAGCCAGAAATTAAAAAAAAACCGCATCTTTCTAGCATTATTCAAATACAATATTATTAATAATTATAATAAATTGTTGAAAATTCTATTACAAATTAAAATATTAGGTTGAAAATTCACATATATTGTTAAAAATTAATTTGTTTGTTGAAATTTCATTTTTTTGTTTAAAAATTAGTTTCTATTTAATTGAAAACTAATTTTTTCAACTAAAAATTCAACTATTCAATTTTTCGTCGATTTGTTTGTATAGACATTCAATCTTTTTTGGTTCAAACTTCATCTGTTTGGTTCAAAATTCAACTATTTCATTGGAAATGTTGTTTTAATTGACTAAACACTTATTTCTGTAACTAAAAATTAAACCAATCTATTTTTTTTAAGATTTATCTTTTTTTTCGTGATAATATGAACCCTTGCAGCATTTTAGTTGAAAGTTCAGTCCTTTGGTTGAAAATTCAACAAGTTTAGTTGGAAATTTGTTTTGCTTTTATTGAGAATTAATTTTTAAAATAAACAATGTTTTGGTAGAAAATTCATATTTTCGTGTTGAAAATTCAACTTTTATTTAAAAATTCGACTTCATAACTTAGAAACTCAACATTTTAGAGGAGATTCAACAGTTTCTTCATTCTCGTCGATGAAAATTTATTAAAATTAAATCTGGTTTAGTACAAAATACAAAGGGTCTAGCCGGATAAGATAGTCAAATCTGCCTTGTAGGGAACCGTTATAACTAAATACATTGTGATGTTGCGGATTTCCCGAACATCACAAAACTTAACTTAACCATAAATTTATGAAAATACGCTTGGTTTGCACCAAGAGTAAATTCGGCACTCCTTATTGTTATTTTTTTTTAAAATATTTATTTAGCTATGTTTCCTTTTTGCTTTCTTTTTCTGTTTTTCGTTTTTAATATCTTTATGAGAGCCTTCGAATTTTGCGGTCTCGAGTGGTGAATCTTCAAGCTCTCCAACACCTTACATTGCGTCATCGACTAGGATCTGTCGTTACCTCCAACCTGGCGAGGCTTCTTCTGTCTTGTGACCTTCAGCTCATTCTTCTTCTGGCTTTCCCTCCTGGATTTAAGTATCTTCTCTCTTTTTGGCCGTCTGAGATCCACGACATGTCTCTGGTGAGGATGAACCAAGGCGATTACCAGCTTGATCATAGACAAACTAGGTAATTTCGCCACCTTACGTATTTTATTGTTTATTCCTGGCTGTTGATGCCGTCTCTCTTATATCTTTTTTTGGGAGTCATGGAGTCCAAAATTACACCTGCCGTTCGAAGCAAGGATTTCCGTTCTCCAATTCTCGCCCAGGGGTGTATTTGGCCACCCTCGTTGGTTTCGACTTTCCAAGGATATTACCGCTTTCCGAGAACAAGGAAAGATTCTTGGTCGATGGCTTGGTTCAACGAGGTAAAGGAAGATGCAACGAAGAGAAGGAAAAGCGACAGGGCAGACCTATGGAAAGCGAGCTTGCTTGATGATCTTTCTCTTGACCGTAATAATTAAAATTAGTCCTCTGCGCAGGACACTTATTACCTCTCCCATCAATGACTGTTCATCGTAATAGCATAGCGTAGATTCGGGTACATCATTCTAGTTTGTGAACTCGAGGTGTGAACCACGTGCTCGTCGACGACCCATTATTAGGCTGTTGTGATAAGGTAGGATCTTGATCCTTTTTTATGGTTTAGCCAAGGTATTAATTTCTATGCTAATCTTTATCTTTATCTTTTTTTTTCTTATTATTTAACTCCTTGGCAAAATCATACCATTTTTGTAACAATTTTGTTTTCTATTTTTTTATAATGTGCCTATAATATATTTTTGACGGAGTGCCGATGTCTGAAATCATGTGCCGCTATCTTGTATTTGAGCTTTCTTAATCATGTTGGAGGTGGAAGTTTCCCCTCATAAATGTATAGGTAGAGATCACTCCCCTTTCCCCTTCGATTATTGAGACCCTAATTCAGTTTTTTACCGTAAAATGTTCTATACTCTTGTATGATGTTGCCAGTTCTTAGAATTTTCCACTCAAAATGTATAAGTAGAGATCACTCCCCTTTCCCCTTCGATTATTGAGACCCTAATTCAGTTTTGACCTAGAAAAGTTTCATATTATTACAAGTTCTTGGAAGTTTCCCCTCATAAATGTTTAAGTAGAGATTCTTCCCTTCCCCTCTGACTATTGAAACCATGATTTAGTTTTATTTCGAAATGTTTTACATTGTTTTATTTTTTTTTACAAGTTATAAGTAGTTTCCCCTAATTCTTTGTAATAATCCTATAACTGAGTCCCTAGAATATAATAAATCAGCTTTAATTTTATTTGGAAATTGAGTTTTGCCAATTCATTAAAACCCTACCCCTCTACCAGTATCTATCCTTATTTAGAGGCTGAGCTAACCATTTCGTTTGCGTTCTAGTCACTGCCCTAGTGTTTTCTCTCGTTTTGCTTTACTTTACTTTTTTTTTTTTCTTTCGTCGCTCTTTTTTTCTCCATATCGATTGTCGTTCGTGTCGCTCATTTGGGAATTTTGCAGATTAGGAATTGTGGGATTTGAAAATGAGAGTTCCATATTCTTGACCTGTGAAAGATAATTTTTTAGTTATTTCGTTGCTAAGTACAAACTTTAAACTACATTGCTGTTTGAAGCGCATTTTCGAAATTCCGCGAATCTATTTTGTTTGGTCTGTCCCAAGAAAGGACTGGCGCCCAACTTAAAGCTAATTTTCAAGTTTTCTCTAACTAGGGCAGGTTGTGTGCGGCTACTAAGGACCCTAAATTCCATCAAAAAAAAAAAAAAAAAAGCAGCGTCACAATTTGGCGCCCAACGTGGGGCCCACAAAGATAAAATGGTCCTCATAATTGGCAAAATTCTGTTATTTCATTTTAAATTATTCAGTTTCATACTTAAGGTATTGATAAGTTTAGAACCTGTTGTTATGAAGATAGTGGGCAATGAATTTTATGACTGGCACTCCGGACTGTTTATCTGTACACCTGTGTTTATATTTTTCTCTGTTCGCTTTATATAGAGAAACAATTTTGTCCTCTATACTGTCATTTATTGAATTATATTGAATTTTCTCTCGACTTACAATTATTGAACACAATTGTAGCACTTTCGAGACTCTATTCCCCCTTTTATTATCGACCTTTTTTTTTGAAAAATAAAACCCATATGAAATGGATGGAAATAGGGAACCTGTTTCGTGGATATACGATCTCAATAAAGAAGGACTCATCGCAGAGTTAGAGAACAGAAATTGCCAAATTACCGGGAATTTCGCTGTCTTGCGCGAGCGATTGTTGCGCGTAGTGCGCTCGAATGTAAACTTCTCTGACTCAGCGGAAGCCGCCCCCCGCGAAAACATCGGTCCAGCTGAAAACGAAAATTCCTCGGATCACTTAGATGTAGACAGTCCTCCCCAGGTAGACTTTAACAAACATCCATGTGATAATTTCGAAATAAGGGTAGTAAGCGTTGCCTCACAGACCGAAATAGACTTTTCTTATTTCGAAATGATGGAAAGCCTTATCAATCTGGATGAGCTGCCGAGTTATTCCGCTATAAACCTTAGAAGAAAACAGAACGAATCCGGTAGGCCACGGCACAATGACACCCCTCGTAGTCATAATATAAATAAAGACGATGACTCACATCGTATAACGCGGGCCGGAATCAGTCTTGAGGAAGAAACGCGTGTTGTTGATCGTTATCGTGAACACGATGAATTACAATCAGGTCGGCCAAGCGTTAGACATGTCTCCGAGCCTGAAATAGATAATAGTAGGCATACGCGCAACTGGCGCAGTACTCAGCATTTTTCTGATCCATGTCGCGATCGAGACTACAACCCCTTTGAGACCAACCCCTACCCCCGCGGATCGAGCACCATGAATCCGTCTCGCCGCTCACAGGTAGCATTCGCTGACGCTTACCCCCCCCATTCCGATACTCATCGATCCCGGCGTGAAGCGCGTGATACCCCCCCGACTAACCATCCCCACGCGTATGACGACGATTTCGAGTCTGACTTTCTCGAGCCGTATCCCCACTCACGTAGGTCTTACGCTACTAACCCCTCACGTCAACCGCAACCAGCCTTCGATGATCCCTACCCCCCTCACTATGACTCTCGTCGCTCTCATCGCGACAGTTATGTCTCTTCTTTTTCTAATCCAGCCCGGACGTATGAGATTATGCGCAAATGGAATATAAAATATTCCGGCGCACGCCATGAAGATTCGGATGCATTCTTGATGCGTATTCAGGAGGGCCGCGATCTCGTACCTGTTGATGATGCCGATTTGCTGAGGGTCATCCCCTTTTTCCTATCGGGCATTGCGCTTAATTGGTTTAGAGGTTCCAAACATTTGTGGCGAAATTACCATCAATTCGCGGCCGCTTTCAGAGTCAGGTTTGGCGATTCGGATTTTCAATTCGAACTAAGACAGGAGATTCACCATAGAACCCAAGGTGAAAAGGAATCCGTCTCCGATTACCTGACATGCATGCGGGCCATGTTCGACAAATTAACCCCTAGGTTGTCGGGAGCTGAGGAGGTTAGCTATGCGCACCGGAATCTTTTACCTAGGCTACATTTGGCCATCCATAGGAATGATATTCGTGATTTTGCTGACCTTGAATACCTTGCCAATGTGGCACAAAAAAGTTATCGCGTGGCAAGAAATTATAAACCTCCCCCTGTGCCCGAGCGGTCGTTACTTCCGGACTTAGCATATAAAGATCCCAGAAATAAAAGGTCCGATAAACAACACGATACGCGTCAAGAGAGGCTCACATTTCTGGAGGAGTATACGGAATCCCCTCTTTTAGAAGAACCAATTGATTTTGCTTACTTGTCAATAGACAAGAAAGATTATAATAAAATAAATAATAGAGCGAAGTCCCAGAATAATTCAAGTACCCCTTCTTCCGATCCAAAACCATCCACATCTGCGGCTTTCAACCCACCCACTCCCTCTCCAGACAATACTACCCCTAATAAGGAAAATAATTCCAACCCTAAGTGTTGGAACTGTGATGACTCAGGACATAGATATACCGATTGTAAGGAATCTAGGAGAAGGTTTTGCTATAAATGCGGGAAAAAGAACGTGATTAAAACTGATTGTCCTAATTGTTCGGGAAATTGAGTACTGAGGTGTATTGTAGGGCTAATACACCTCCAGTGGGATTAAATGAGACTTCTTTAAAAATTAAAGCCCCCGATAAAAGAAACAAAAGATTTAAACCTATTGAAATAATAAAATTATTGGAAGTCGAGTACTTAAACAACGAAATGGAATATTCTGATTTTGCGGGTGTTTATATGCCTAAAGATAGTGATATATCTCTTTTGAATTTTAAAGGTAGGACTTTCATCACGGAAAATAAAATCGAAGTGGCTTTCAGTATCCCAGATATCCGAATTAAGACCAGAAATCCAAAATTACCTTCAATTCTTCCGAATAATCCTTTTTTAACGGACTTTAGGGATGAAGATCAGTTAATTACCGCTACTTTAGATTTGAAAACTAGGAAAGTTAATATTCCTTCTAAAGAACCCTTACTACCTGACAATTCTGTTTTTTCGATCCCTGTCTCGAATACTGTAACCTTGAATCCCAACCCTCCCCTACCTACCCCATTTGCGGAACATATTTTCCTTAATCTAGAGCAGATTAACCCTAACATTGATTTACCAGAAACTTTCTATGAAATTCTTGAAGTGGAACCTGATTCCAATACCTCTATCCCTGTATTTAACCTCTCTGAACTTCCTTATTGCCCCTCCACAATTTTGGGCCCTCAACCTTTAATGTTCTTAACTTTTGAAGTCCTAGGAAAACCGATTAAAGCTCTATTTGATTGTGGTGCCTCTCGCTCATTTTTAGGATTGAACGGCTATAGGTTGGTCAAGGACTTAGATTTAAAAACGGTTAATAGGAAAGGTCGAGTCCTGGTAGCGAATAGTCAAGTAGAATTGGTTTCTCGTGAAATCCTAGCCCCTGTTGAACTTCATGATCGGGTAAAAATGGTTGCTTTCCGAGTTCTCAACTCATTGCCAGTTGATTTTGCAATAGGCTTGGATTTTATGAAAATATTTAAAATCAACGTGGACTTTGATGGTAGGACATGGACTTTTAAGGGCAACCCCAGTCAGGTTTATTCTTTTGAACAGGACAAGGAACTTCCTGAAAGTTGCAATGGACTTAGAGAGCTTACACTGACAGAGGGCAACTTGCTTGAGAGATTTTTGACACGCGAGCTACCCGAACCTACCGGGCGACCTGGTTTAACTAATCTGACGGAACACATTATTGATGTGAACAACCACCCGCCCATTAAACAGCGATATTATTTAGTATCCCCAAAAGTCATGCAAGAGATCGTTACTGAGGTTGATAAAATGTTAGAGCATGACATTGTCGAGCCCTCAAATAGTGCTTGGTCCTCGCCCATAGTGATGGCACGAAAACCCGATGGCGGTTACCGATTCTGTCTGGACTTCCGGAAATTGAATCTAGTTACAGTCAAAGACGCGTACCCCCTCCCTCAAATGAACGGAATTTTGGATAAACTGCGCAGCGCCAGGTACATTTCCAAAGTAGACTTGCTAAAGGGATTTCATCAAATCCCTCTAGAGAAAAATAGTCGCGAAAAGACAGCATTCACCGTTCCGGGGCGTGGTTTATTCCAATTTAAACGTATGCCGTTCGGTCTTACGAATGCCCCCGCAACTTTCCAGCGTCTTTTGGATAAAATAATAGGTCCTGAAATGGAACCTCACGCATTTGCATACTTAGATGACATTATCATCGTCACTAAAACATTCGAAGAACATCTAGAATGGCTCTCTAAGGTTCTCCACAAAATAAAAGCAGCCGGTTTAGAAATAAATAGAGATAAGTGCGAGTTCTGTTGTTCTCAGGTGCACTATCTTGGTTTTCTCGTTAACGAAAATGGTTTGCAGACGGATCCCGATAAGATCGAGCCAATCTTAAGATACCCTATTCCCCGCAACATTAAAGATCTTCGTAGATTCCTAGGACTCTCAAGTTGGTATCGCAAGTTCATCCCAAATTATGCAACTTTAGCTAGTCCCCTGACGTCACTATTAAAAAAGAAACAGCGTTGGATTTGGGATGAAGAACAGCAATCCGCTTTTGAGGGAATTAAACGTTGCTTATCAGAAGCGCCCGTGTTAGCTTGCCCTAATTTTGAGATCCCTTTTGTATTACAAACGGACGCAAGCAACACTGGGTTAGGAGCTGTTCTAACTCAGAATATCAATAATGAGGAACATGTCATATTTTTTGCCAGTCGAACTTTAACGGATGCCGAAAGTAAATACTCAACTACCGAGAAAGAATGTCTCGCGATAGTTTGGTCCGTTCAGAAATTCAGACCGTATTTAGAGGGCTACAAGTTTACTGTGATCACAGACCATAGTAGTCTTCGTTGGCTTCACAGTTTGAAAAATCCGACCGGACGATTGGCAAGATGGTCACTCTCTCTCTTGGAATATGACTTTGATATTGTACATAGAAAAGGTTCTTCCCATTACGTCCCTGATGCCCTATCCCGAATGTATGAATCCCTAACCCCTGAAGAAATTTTATCCATTAAAGAATCTACCCCTTCTTGGTACGATAGACGATTCCTTGCGGTATCCGATTTCCCGGAAAGATTTCCTACGTGGAAAATCTCCGACAATAAATTATATCATTACCGGCCTAACCCTTTGATAACTGACTTCGTAGATGACCTAGCAGACTGGAAATTAGTACCGGCGGACGATGAAAAAGAATCCGTTTTAATGGGAGCCCACGCTGACCCTCAATCTGGCCATCTAGGCACCCAAAAAACATATATGCGCATTTCCGGGAAGTACTATTGGCCTGGCTATTATAAAGACGTAAACAAATACGTGAATCGTTGCGCCACTTGTCAGACGTGTAAAGTGGAACAGCAAGTACCCGCTGGTCAAATGGGACATCGTGTGGTAGAAGAACCCTGGATAGTGGTAGCCGCTGATATTATGGGTCCCCTTCCACGAAGCAAATCAGGATTCCAGTACATCTTGGTCAATACAAAAACAGAAATTGAGTCCCGAAACCCTGAATCTTGGAAAGTCAGAATGGACAAGATCCAATCTATGCGCGATTGGGTAATCAAAAATTTGGATGACGCGTTTGCAAAACAGTCCAAATATTATAATCTTAGGCGTAGAGAATTAAGGTTTCATAGAGGAGATTTAGTATTGTCTCGCTGTCGAGTCCCTTCTTCAAAGATTAAGAATGTTTCCGCAAAACTATGTCCCCGATACCTCGGCCCCTATAGGGTATCGAAAGTGCTATCCCCCACTGTCTATGAACTTTGTGACTTGTCTCACAAGTTCATGGGCAAGTCCCATATTCAAGACCTCAAGCCTTTTGTACCCTGTAACGATAGTTCGGTAACTCCCCTTTAGATATCGATCCAATGACTGACCCTAACGATATGGAAGCCTGCCCCGGCTGGGAATACCTTCAGCCGTATTCCGAGCTGCTGAATCAGCTCCGCGACGATTTCCCCGGGTTTTTTCCGGCTCTACTGGAGGCTCAAGAGGCTCAAAGGGGAGCGATGACGGTCCGTTCCACCGCTACCCTCCGTGAGATGCCGACGGAAGAAGAAACCCTGGAGGACTTTTGTAGGAGGTATGAACTCGTCCCTCGAAGAGCCAGGCAACAAGGAAATTGTGGAGCCCATCGAGCAGTACAGACTGACTGTCCCGCACCAACACGTCGACCCAAACCACCTCCAGATCCCTACGCTCTAGGTCCCCCATCAAAACTGCTTCCCGTAGGTCCTCCTTTTCGGTCTCCCCAGATCCTCACCCTATCCTTAAAGAGAATTTCGTCACCAAACCCCGAATCCCACCAAAACAAATACCCTCCCTTCTGGATTTAAATGTTTCCAAACCCAAAAATGTCAACCACCGCACCCTGGAATTCCTCAACACCACCGCACGGTTTGGATGTTGGAACTGCGGAGATCCAGAGCATCGCTACCCGCGCTGCCCACAACCACTATCTGTTTTTTGTTTCCGGTGTGGAGAACCCGGTTTCTTTTCCGGCAACTGTCCCTACTGCTCCCATTCTTCCCGCAGCCCTCCGGGCCCAACCCTTTAGTATTGGCGACCTCCCTTTTTCCCCTTAACCCCTCTACGTTCTCTCTTTCTAAATTTGAACAAAAATGAACAAATAAATAAAATATTAAAAACCACTCTCCTGCAATTATTTAATTTGTACTCATTCCCATACCACTTAATTCTAAATCTTATTTCAACTTTTCTATTTATCTTCAAGCTCTAGTTTTGTTTCTCTTATTTTTTTTTTGTCTGATTTCCACTACTCTCGCCTATTTTATTTTCGTATCATTTTGCTAAGGAGTCCCGAGTTTATAGCTTAATTTGAAGACACCTCAGTCTAATTTTTTATTTTCTTGGCTAATCATATGGGATTATGCTCCCCACCTTTTCATTTTTGTTGTTGTTTTTCTTGTTGTTTACCGTGCCTCCCGTCATGGTTTGAGACCGGTTCGGTCCTCTCTAAAGAGGGGAGAGTTGTGATGTTGCGGATTTCCCGAACATCACAAAACTTAACTTAACCA